>JBBPLP010000025.1:88813-100251 GCA_038089875.1 Fistulinella prunicolor | reverse complement strand
CCCCAAATATGTGCGCGGTTCCCTTCGAAGTGTGCTCACTACCCCCAAATATGCGCGCAGTTCCCCTCAAGTGTGCGCGCTACCCTTAAATATGCGCGCCGAATAAAAGTGCACTTTGACCGCCATAGAATTAAGCATGGGAATGTATCGAGCCTAATATACTCGAAATGAGACGATGCAAGGCGAGTGAGCGATTAGCGTTGCTTTTTTGATTCTGTTAATTTCTTCCCTTCGGTTTCCTGCAAGGACTTCCTGTCTTCCAAGATGGAGACGATGATGTAGGCTACAAGCACCAGGTTTGCGGCGCAGATGGCAGTTATGGCAGCATAATTGTGGTTACCTGCAAAACGTACAGTGAGTTGTGTCCAAAGTATGACTGACATTAACGCCGCACCTCCCCATAGGTACCTGAGCGAAACGAAGTAGGACGAAAGTGGTAGAGCTGCAAGGGTGACCGCGAAGAGCAACAACTTGATGAGAGCTCCCCTAAGTGTATGTGGTTCATGTGGGACGGTCGCCCAATAATATATAGTCACATACCTGGAAGCTGCTTGCACCGTCGCGTCAGCGGTGATAGACTGGCTGCTCATAGCAGCGTAGGACTCCTGCTGGGAGATGCGCGCTGTGTTGAGCGGGACGAGTTCTTTACACTGAGTGGCAGTGCTCCACAAGAAGCCTGCGCTTCGTCCCACACCACGTTTGAAATTTTATGTGTATCTTCTGCGCACACAACATATAGTCCCTATCACCTACTGCATGCGAATACGCGCTTCAAGTCACAGATTAACGTCTTCGCATACACCACGAGAGTGTAGTGTCTTCTTGGTTCAAACTCGAGCTCAAGCTCAAAGTTACGGCTTGGCATGCGTTGCTCGACTTAGCCTTCCATCTCTTCTTCGTCCTCTTTGATCAATATTGCCCGCCTTGAATGCTTGCTTGGATCCCGTGAATCGTTGACGCCCCGAGCCACTCGAGACAGGCGATCTATGCCTTTCCTTCGTGAACTTGGGGGCAGTGGGAACAGTATCTGAACCTTGGATGATCGTTTGACCACCTTGGGAATGATATCGGACGACTTAGGCACTGGCGGAGGCGCAACATCCGCCTTCAACTCATCCATCTTTACAAGTCCTCCGAATTTAGCGCGCAGGCGAAGGAACAGAGGGCAAGCCCACTGCTGTCAGCATCTACTTGATTTCAAAGGTGGGCGTGGTCGACACACCAGGCAACTCTGTCCTCTCTGTTTCGTCCTTCTTCGCCATGCTTATGATCCGCCGCGAGGCGGCTTGACTGAGGCAGAAATCAAACGCTTCCTGGGATGCGCAGACGCTGCACGCCTTCTAGCTTCAAGAGGCATACGCAAAACGATCATCATCAGTCATGGGAACGTGTCCCTCACAAGTTTGCTCGTCAGACTAGCGGTGCACTAGACTATTATCACCGCAATAATGTGGTTCACCATGATACATCTCATCTTGCCGCTTCTCGGCGTACGTGCTCGTCTTCACTCATTCCTTTACTAATCTGGGAATCGAGAACGCACTTATTTCAGAAGATAATGGGTTTCGGTTTTTCGCATTTATATGACCCTGCTGAACATCTCTCTACTTTCTATGGTTCACTATACTTTGTAGCCCCCGCATCATTGAATACCAAAACTTACATCGGTCTCGGGGTCGACGTATAGAGTCTTGGTTTTTCCTCTATGTCTTAGTCTGTGGCCAGCTTTCTTTCGGCCAGAGCATGCCAGCTTTGCATGCAAGGATCAAGCGTGGATTTACAAAGTATCGTGTATGGCTGAGTGCTGGTAGGTTGACTTAGATTCTTGTGGGATCGCTCCTTTGAGAAGAGTACAAGCACTTGTCGTCACGCATACCCGTCATGAACCCTGCGGCGCGTGTCATTGGCGACCATGAATGACTCGCAGATTCCGCGGTCCGCACGATCCTCACGTCATCCATCGGGAACCTCTTCGTGTGGACGACCTCGTCCGGCAGGCCATCCAAGGCATGAAGGGTTTTAAGTTTGGCTCCGAGGAGATAGTATATGAGTCTATGAACTCGAACCATGTTGTCGTTCATTCTTCCTGCAATACGCAAGGTCAGTAGTCATTGTAAATTAATGGCTTATCTCAAGGCGTCATGGACACATTGGTTACCAATCTAGGTTCGCGCTTGAACTTGAAGACTTACAGCAGTTGGAGTCGTTGCCAGGAGGCTGGAAGTGTGTGTAGAACTGACTTGCAGAACTGATTTGAGCCATTGGTGCCCGTCTACGTCTCATGGTGAGATCATCTTTTATCTTAGCTGAGCGCCGCGTGTGTCCAGTTCCACGCCGGCCAATCTAACACAAAACAGGGGCGTTGAGCAACAGGCGGCGTATTGCGCAGACAGCATGCGAAAGCAGGACACGTTTGAAAAGGATGGTGCAACACGACAGAAACAAGGACCAAAAATCCGTCTATAACTCCATGCTCAACGTATGCCTCATATCACATCGTGGCTTACCTCGTGGACGGAAGACTGATCACCAGTCTACAGACCTAACAGCTGTGTAGACAATCCCGAATTGTTTCCTCGTGTCTAGCATGTTTATGGAGCTCCTTGAGGTTGCGGTAGTAAAGAATTGTTCGTAGTTTCGTTGATGGTGATGTTTAGAGTTCATAATGTTCAAGTGATACATAGGCTAATTAGTTGACAAAATCCCCGACGCCGCCGCGACGCGGTTCCGCATTGTTTGCTCACAACCTCCCCGGTATTCTTGCTGAGTAGCCTATGCCCAACTCCTTGCCATCCTCGCCAAGGTATGCGCAGCAGCCAACGATACAAGAAGAAAAAACGCCGGAACAACTGGAGGCCCCATGGTACCACCCGGCTCGCTGGTTGCATGCTTCGCAACTCGTAACGCGCTCTGAGGCTGACATATTACTGTTCTCGACTGCTGTCAAGCTTCTGCTTTTCCCTTCCTAGTGAGTTTGGATCACACATGTTCATAGACCTAACTCTGAATTACAGTGCAGTCATTCCACGGATTTCGAGGTGCATCGCAACTGGCTTGCGATTACTTACTCGCTCCCCGTTTCCCAATGGTACTTTGATGTACGCTGTCACTTAGTTTGACTGTCTGTCCGCATTGACCCGTCCGATAGACCACATCACAATGGAGTGAGATGCATTCTTGCCTTATGTTTGCGAAAGCGTTGATTTGTGCTCTGCAGCGCTTGACTACCCACCATTCTTTGCTTATTTTGAAAAGCTCTTGTCAATCCCAGCATCATTCATTGATCCCCGGATAGTAAACCTCTATAACCTCAACTACGACGCGTGGTCTGTTGTCGCATACCAGCGGGGCACTGTGATATTGACCGAGATTGTCCTCGGCACAGCGTTGATTAGGTCTGTGACCTTCAGAACCTTGGAGCGATGCACAAAATTAAACTTCGTAACCTAGATTCATTCGTGGAGCGGTTGACCCTTCATGGCAACGTGTCCTCTCCGCCTCCCTCTTCCTGCATCCGGGTTTCCTCATTATCGACCATATCCACTTTCAATATAATGGCTTCATGTTTGGAATCCTGCTGTGGTCAATCCTTATGGCACGCGAGGTGCGAAATTTTGCGTTGCGGTGATGTATATACTAAGGTTTGCTTCATGGTATAGGGCAGAAAGCTGGCAAGTGGCTTACTATTCGCTGTGCTTCTCAACTTCAAGCACATCTATGTATACCTTGCGGTATGCTCTCTGGCTTTGCTTTGTTCATTTCATTTATAACTTTACAGCCTGCTTACTTTGTTTATCTTTTGCGTTCGCATTGCATATCCCCTTCCGGCGAGATTCTCCCAACAAAGTTCATCTCTCTGGCAAATACTGTGATCCTGGTGTTCGGAGCCTCGCTTGGGCCATTCGTCTTGATGGGCCAGTTGCCGCAACTCTTGTCTCGTCTTTTCCCGTTTACTCGTGGTTTGAATCATGCATACTGGGCTCCAAATGCATGGGCCTTGGTGACAGCAGTAGATCGCGTGCTACTTCAACGTATGTCTTTCCCAATCTTTTGTTCGTCAAGTTTTAAGCGTTAATTTTGCACACCTAAAGTGGCTAGGCGTTTTGGCACGAGATTTTTAGTGAATCAGGATGGGGTGGTCTCGACGTCACGCGGCCTTGTGGGTGATACGACCTTTGCCGTTCTCCCGACTGTCAAGCCAATTCATACATTCGTGATCACGCTCATTTTTCAAATGGCAAGCGATAACATCAATATGTGGGATAGGAATATTAGCTGACGTCTGCCACAGTTTTTCCTTGTCAAGCTGTGGAAGACACCGACTTACAAGTCCTTCATAACTGCGCTCACGTTGTGCGGCTACACGTCGTACTTATTTGGCTGGCATGTACATGAAAAAGCCATCCTCCTTGTCCTTGTGCCCCTCAGGTAAGACCTTCGTTGATAACTGATTCTCGTGGCTCATAGATAGGCAGTTTGCTCGCGGCAGATGACTACGCCCATTTCAAGACTTACATGATAGCGAGTATTTCCGGGATATTTTCTTTGTTCCCTTTATTGTTCACACCTAGCGGTGAGTCTTTTTTGGTCGAAATGCTACTTATGGGTCTTACTCCAGTACAGAAACTCCAGTCAAGATAGTCTACTCTCTTACCTGGGGCGTTATGGTACTTATTCCATTACACAAACAAGTTTATGAGTGAGCGAACCCAGTTCATTGATTATGGACACTTTTTCAAACCTCCTCAGGTTCCCAACTGCATTACCTTGGGTGATATTGGAGCATGTAGAAAATGCATATTTGTTGGGCTTCGCTCCATTATTGGCGTTCACTCTCGTCTTTCCGTTGGCTTTTAGTGGAAATCATCAGGTCGAGTTTCTTCCCTTGATGATAACGAGTGTATACTGCGCACTTGGTCTGGTGTGGGCTTTCATCCGATTGGGTACAATATACCTAAGGCAATAGTAGTAGTATACGCCTTACAGAAGCCACCGACAAAATACAAGTTGTATTCATTAATCTACCGCTTCGAGATGTGGACCACTGCATTGAATGATTAACGTGGTAGATGTCACTAGAATGATATTGACTTGCCGTCTTCGTCCTCTAGGATGTGGTCTAGACCAACTTTTTGCCCTCGCGCATGCTTTGCGCTCGATCCCCACACGATAGCGCTACAGATAATTCAATCAGATGGTGCATGAAATTTGCTGACTGACTTACTATTTCATCTGCTTCGCAATCTCTTTGTGAATAGCATTGCAGAAGTCTTCGATAGAGCATCTTCCCCGACGAAGGACAACTGGTGCAGAATAATCCGGCGACTGCCCTCGTGGCTTTGTGTAAACACGGACAAGCTGCAGGGCTTGCCACATTTTCTCAAGCAATTCGTCGACATTCATCCACTCCTTGGATGATATTGGCACGCTATGAGGAATTTTGTATCTGGATAATAATGTTGGATGTTTCGGAAAGCGCAGAAGCCAATGTCAATTACTTACAGAAGATCGAGTTCTTCTATTGAGATGGCATCTATCTAATGGAGACCGACCATGAATAAGCCAACAAATTCGAGTGGTAGTGCTGGCTTACTTTGTTGAGAACCTATGATTGTGGGTCAATACAGAGATCAGGTCTATAATTTTGACATGAACTTACATATACGGCAGGAATATAAACTCTGACTGGCTATGTAAGCTGCCGTGAACAGGGTGGGTGAAAACTTGCCTGTTGCCTTCGATCACATCTACCAGGTCATCCGTGGTGCAATTTGGTTCCCGTATGGTGACATCTGCGTTGCTGAGCTTGTACTCGCTGAGCACGGCTTTTATTTCATCGTGATCAATGTTCGTGAGCGGGACAGTATTTGTGATCGCAATTCCACCCTTTTCTTTCTTGCGAACTAAGATGGCCGGCGGATCTTTGTTGAGTCGGATGCCAAACGCTTCCAGTTCACTTTCGATGATCTTTTTGTCTCCAAGAGGTTTGAGAACATCTAGCACAATGAAGATAAGGTTGCACGTCCGAGCAACTGCCAAAGGAGAAATAAGACTTCGGTGAGTCGCTATATGTGGTACGTTGTGCCTCATTTCATACCGGCGATTACTAGCGAACAGGCTGTCAGCTAAGAGTGATTTATGCATGCAGTCTACTCACCCTGGCGACCTCTGCCGCGACCATCGTTCGCGCCCTCGATAATACCGGCTGAGAAGTGCTGAGTGTTAATTTCTACAAAACGCGGTGCGCTCACGTAAATCAAGGATCTGTATCGGAGCACCGTGTACTTTCAATGTACCGGGGACGGTGGTGAGAGTGGTGAAGTCGATCTCGGAGACCTCTGAATGGGTCCCTGTGAGTTTTGACATGAGAGTAGACTTGCAAGCGAGTCAGCAAGGAGATGGCTGAGCAGGGTCCTCACCCTCACCTTTCCGACGGACGGGAAACCGACGAAGCCAACAGATGCTACACCCGTGCGAGCAACATCGAAGCCGATGCCGCCGCCGCCACCACCTCCAGATGGCGATATCAACTCTCGCCTGAGCTTTGCGAGTTTTGCCTTGAGCTGACCGAGGTGGTAGCTAGTAGCCTTGTTCTTTTGGGCTAAATGATTGAATACGTTTGGGAAACGCGACGGACAATGATTGGTACATAAACATACTTCTGGCCTACAGGCTGGGTGAATGAAGCTATGGCCGGAAGATGTTGCTTAAGATTACCATCTCATCCTCAATTTCCTTGTGGCGATGGAATGCATCAAGAAGAGTCGCGCCCACAGAGGATAGCGACATACTTTGATTTTCTGTACAGTTGTCATTGTTGCTGGTGATGATCACTTCAAGTCTCGGTTGTTATGTACTGCAGTAGACCGTCTACTTACCAAGATGCGGCACGCAGCAGAAGGTCTGATCAGATGGCAGTGAGCATAAACACAATAAAAGACATTACGTAACGGAGGGACCTTTGTTACCTTGATACGACTTCACCGCCTAGTCGAGACTTTCCCTCTTGTCCGTCCACTACACCTTCCCTTCCTTCCCTCCACACCTCTCCCTACAGCGTGCTCAACATTCCCTAGCGATCACTCGATTCTCTCTTTTTTCCTCCACTCCTTCTAGTGCGCTTGGTTCCGTTCTGTATGCGACTGCGTCGCACCTGCGCACGAACGATCTTTACTCCTCATACTCGACAACTCGCTCGCTGTTGTGATCACCCCTTGACCAACCATACCATCCTCCTACAATGTGTGCCGGCCCCGCATGGAAACGAGAGGTCGTTCCTGACCATAAAGTGCGACGCGCCGTGGTTCTTGTTCCAAAACTTGTGAATACTAATCCTGACCTTGCAGTTCGACTTCATCGACACCCGAGAATTCACAGACAATGGATTTTTCATGCGGCTCAAGTGAGTCCACCTTACCATACGTGCACAGGGTCACCCCCGTCAGCCCACCCGAGTACGGATCAATGTCTAACCTTCTATATATCTAGGTATTTGTGGCTTTACATTGTCATTCTCAAATCATTCCTCGTGTATATCTCCGATATCTTTTCTGCAACCACAATGTTGACCACATCGGCGTGGTCAAATCAAATCTTCAATGACTGTCAGCATCAAGAGGGTTGTTTCTATATCCCTTTTAATATCGGAAAATGGTTGTTCGTCGGATGTATCATTTTTGGTTTCCTTTTGGTGAGTATGCGCGTTCGATCTAGCTTCCTTGTTCTTACTCCTGTAGTTGGCATATGAAGCTCGCAAGTCAAAAAAGATAATAGCCAGTCGGGATATCTCATATGCTTTCACGAACGTGATGGCTAACCACTATTATTCACTCCGTATGTCAATATGTTAGCAAACACTATCTGTTATTCAGCCCATTATGTTGCAGGCTCGTACGATTATTTCTGCTTCTTCGACCACATCAGTAACTCCACCAAGAAGAAGGATGACTTTGCTTTCTTTATTTTTTTCACGTTCAAGAGCAAGTTGTTTAGATTTCTGCTATTGTATGACGTCTGACGCCGTTTAGGTTGGAAGCGGTTGCTTCTGTCTGATGGTCCTCGACAGACGATCAACGCCCTCACTCTCTACAGCATCTACCTCGCCAAGAAGGACAATGGCCCATGGTATAACGTATCGAAGTATTTTGCTGGAAACAGTCTCTCGACGTCCGCCCTGACAGTCTCTACGTTCTTCACCTTTGTCATCTTTGCCGGCTCGCTTCTTTTACTGATTATCGCGGGTATCTGTTACATTCCTCTCCTCTGCTACATTCAAGGGAACTTGAAGGTAAGCTTTGCCAACCACCCGGCCCAGTTGGACATTTGGTGACTTTCTTTCAGGAATATGTCTGCCATAAAGTTGACAAAGTGAGTATGCAACTATACACCCTTGCTCGTGACTAAGTGTTCTCCAGCGTATTGCCGAGGTCATCAAACGTCGCAATAAAGCACGGTTAGCTAAGGCCGCTGCGCTTGCTAAGAAGGAAGCCATGGGCGACTTCTCTCATCTCAAGAACAAGAAGGGTGAGATGATAGCCAAGCCCTTACCACAACCCACGCTCCCAAATCTCTCTGTCGATGATGACGACGATGCCACGTCCGTAGTCAAGCGAGGACCATCTCCAAGTCCCTACGCTAAAGACTATCACTATGCTTCTGATAACAAAAGCGTGGCACCGAGCTATCATACAAATCCCACAGGAGTTGACTACCCTGATTACCCACCCATGCCAGCATACAGCGGGGGGTATTCTCACTCGTCATCAGGCGCATATGGACAATACAACCCTTCTACAGCTACCTTTGATGAGGAGCCCCCCCAACACTATGCGTACGATGACGACTATAGCAGCCAGATCAACCTCCCTGCTTCTGCAGCTCCTATTCCCTACCGGCAGCCCGGAACATATGGCCATACAGGGATGTCAGAGAACTACGCCGCAGACGCCTATGACGTGTATCAGGGCATGACGACCTCCGCAATGCGTCCGCCAAGCGACGGCGCGGTGGGAGTTGCGCAGGACTATCCGAGTCATTATGCACAACCAGCATATGCATACGACTACGCGTCTTATGGTCAGTACCAGAGACATGGAGAACAAGGCTCACATGAGTATGGACAAGCTATGTAGCTGGCTGGCGTCTAGAGGTAAATTGTTGTGACATGTTCCTTTTCTCCCGCTGTGTTTTATTTACTCGATTTGACATCTGGTATGAATGAGAAAACCAATTCATAAGCATCATCGCCACGGGTTTCATGATGCGGTGCGCAGTTGTCCATTTACTTTATCCATTCCCACAAGAACCAAATAATTTGGTTCCGAGAAGCAAGCTGCCCGGCCAATTGATTATGTTGGTCCAGCATTGGTATGTTACAATGGACCTTGTGACTATCAGGAATCAGGATGTCGGGAGTGGCTTCCCGAACGAACTCCCCAGACCGATGATAAATGATACTCATTGCTCGCCGACAACCACTATAATGTGTCGACACGAAGGCTTATCCGTTTTTTTTGGCGATCTCGTTTATTGTCCTTTGGGGCGGAGGGGCTTATCCGTTTATCATTAGGTGTCTCACGTCGCGCCACCTATGACTGCACTTGGTTCTTTTTCCCCTGATACTCACGCAGTAGGCAAAGGTCTCCGTTGTGTTTGAGGCGGGCGCTTTGCTTCCGCCTCGGAGTCGACGGTACGACTCACTTTTGCGATGCGTTAAGAGTGTACACGAACAAAAATCCGGTATGAGTCAAGGTTCTGTTTGAGTCAAACGGAAACGATCCCGCAGCCAGGTCCCTGGCCCTGAACTCCAGCCACTACGGGTCATAGATAGCCCTTCCAGCCGATCAGGCGCATGTGAACTTGCATGGCAAAGTGGCATCAGATGCTCGCTGCGGAAGGAACCCGTGATGTAGTCAAGGGTAACACTTGAGAAAACCACATCAATTCACTTCACGGAGGAGACGAGGCAGCTCTACACCTGAAGGTGAACTAGTTCGTGTATCATGCCGGAAACAGGTCAGGTCGAAGCCACGAGATTTGTTCACACCGACGAGTGCGGCGCTCGTCTGCGCTGCAGTCCCTTGACCGTTCTATCTAGTTTAACTTTTCAAGGCCCTGAAATTAGCCACAAGACGGGCAGTCCACCAGCTAAGCGATGTTGATATATCGTTGTATCCAGCCAACTATTTGAAACGTCTTGGTATCCAGATGCCAGTTACCAGGGAGATGATGTGAATCACCCGCAGTTTTCCGTTGATCAGGGTTCAAACGTTCGATAGTCTCAGAATTATGAATACAACCTGCAGGTTCCTGATCATGTATGTACCTTGACGCGCAACATTATTGGAGAGTACTTCCGCGTTCGACACAATGCATCGGCTGTCTGTATCGTACAAGACTGGGGCTAGCAGAGTGTTTCCTTTCTTCGGCATGGCTGACCTTTGACTGGCAGAATTAAAGGTGATAAAGGGCCGCGAAACGGACAAATAAACAGCTGGGCATTGTTCAGACCACATTAACAGCGAGAATAAAAAATGATAGACGTAATGCGTTCCTCATATATATCATACGAAAACTTTACTTGATCTTGAGTGAAGGGGCAGAGAGGACTGGTATGTAGAGCGATAAATACACCGTCCCGTGGATCTGCAACGAACTATGTGCATGTTATAAATAATCCCAGGTGTTCTAGCGGAAAAGCTTTTCCCATATGATGATTGCAATAAGCAGGACGAGCAAGACAATGATGGCGGCAGTCACTACGCGCTGCTGGTACATCCTGGGTCAAGCAGTCAGAATGGAAATCTATCGAAGCTAGCTGACGAAACTGAAGTTACCGCCTGATCATTTTCTTCAGCGTCCCCGATGCGCGATCTATGGCCGTGTCCGCAGTCCGTAGCTGAGAGATGATAAGTGGCACGCTCTGTTCACTGCATGACCGTGACTCACGGTATCCCTAGCGTTCTCGATTTGCTCCCGCTGTGCACGGAGATTCATCAGAATCTCAGCACCTTGGTCCTCGGCCTCAAGGGCGACTCGCTGAGATTCGTGCAATCGTCTCGTGCCATCTTCCAATGTTGCAGTACCTGCCAACAACCTCGTCCTATCGCTTGTTGTACCATACGGCTCATCCGAGCTTGGTGTGCCAGCTCTCCCGGGTGATGTGAGCAAGTCCGCCCGAGAATATTGCGTGTGTAGGTCCTTGGATGTCTTTTTGAACCTGGTCAGATCCGATTTTGCAGTCCTAAGGCGAGCCTGATACTGGGGCCTGAGAGACTGAGGAATCCCCTGGATTTCAATCTCCATTTGCGAAATCTGGACAACATGTTAACCGGCGAAAGACTAGGGGGGGGGGGGGGGGGGGGGGGAAAACAGCCCATTTTGCCCCCCTCTCCCAATTCCTTTTCTCCACCCCTCAGGGGTGTTCTTTTTTTTTTTTT
>JBBPLP010000025.1:0-88803 GCA_038089875.1 Fistulinella prunicolor | reverse complement strand
ATATAAGCGCGAGCGAAGAGGAAGTGGGAGGAGGGGGGGGGGGGAGAGGGACGGGGGGGGGGAATGAGGGAGAGGAGAATACATGCCATTTCGTCCGCCTCGTCCAATTCCATTTCTACACGCCTCAGAGCTGTTCTTCTCTGTTCTGTTCGAATACACGTTGACGGGGCTCATCGAATGATGCATGCATTGCCCTTACCTCCACGTTCATCTTTACCATCTCCGTCGAGCTTTAACCGTACACTATCGATTATTTGACGAAAGTCCTGCTCGTACGTATCAAAAAGTGCGGTTGGGGAGTTATCCATGACGGCGGTGGTGGTAGTGCTGGGTGAAGCGTTGCGCGCTGCGGCTACGTTCCCACCAAAAAAGGCAGTTGGGCGAGTCTCGCGCCTGGTTAAACCAGCACTGCAGTCATGTCGACCACTCCGTCCGTATTGCCATGGCTATCCTGACGTGTTATATTCATGCTAATTGCACCGATGGACAGAGTGTCTTTATATCTCGACCCTCAAATACGGGATTGGGTTCTGTTCCCAATCACCCTCGTCATGGTACGTGTACCCCATTCATGGGTGCGGTTGACTCACATCTTTTCTGATTCCAGATTCTCGTGGGCGTTCTGCGACACTATGTCGTAGTTCTACTGCAATCTGTGCCGAAGAAGTTGACCCGTGCGGCGCTTCGTGAACAGTGTGTCTCTTTGCCATATGTTGTCGACGCTTGCCCGAAACTGTTGCGTGTCTAGGCGAGCTCTCGCAAGATCTCATATACTCCGCGCTACGTCTGCAAAGTCACCTATACCACCGCTATACTACAAAACGATATCTCAGAACCTCTCCGAAGCATTCAAGGCTGGAACATATCTCAAAGATGGTCCGCCAAAGGGTGACTCGGCATTGTCTGCATCGAATCCTTTCTCGGACCCAGCTGCCATGGATGGAATGATGGCCGGGATGAAGACGCAGATGGTGATGATGGTACCGCAAATGGTCATCATGGGCTGGATCAACTTTTTCTTCCAGGGGTTCGTCCTAAGTGCGTCATGACTGGTCTGCTGCTGCGTGTCACTCATATTTTCCAGTCAAATTGCCCTTTCCCTTGACGCTCGGGTTCAAGTCTATGCTTCAGCGTGGCATCGAAACGCCCGATATGGACGTTCGGTGGGTGTCCTCACTGTCGTGGTATTTTCTCAACTTTTTCGGCTTGAACGGGTTGTACCGTCTCATCTTTGGGGGTGATAACTGTGCGTGTATCCGGTCGTAGTTTCGAGTTTAAGGGATGACGTGTGGCTCTAGCTGGCGACTCTACGCGCGATATGACCATGTCGCCCTTCGCGGGGACGGGCACTGCGCAGGCTGGGCAACCGCAGGATTATGGCAAGTTGTTCAAGGCGGAAAGGGACAATCTGGAATTTGCGGAAGGGTTGTATACCTGGGCGGGGGAAGACATGGAGAGCAAGATCCTGGGCAAGTACGGAAAGCTGACTGCGAGTAGAGAGTAGCGATAGTACTACATTATGGTAGCATCTAGGAGCAAGACGGTACTGTTACACGAGCGAAGATGTACATATCTGGGAAGATCGTAACCGATGTCCAAGAATCTGTTCGGCGGGGAGGAGGGGGAGATTAGAGGGAGATAATGCTACATGAGACTGCTTCGCGAGCATTTATGCGATAAGGTACGAAGGAAGTGAATTCAGGTGATCCTATACTAGACCATCGTAGAGAGACAAGGCCTTGTTTGGAATTCATCACATGGGTTGGCGAGGGAAAATGAGATCATGTGGTGAGACCTACCTGGACTATAGTCGGATCTTGCTTACTACCTTCTACGAATTCGTCATAAGTAAGCTTTGCGTCCTTATCTCGATCCATATTTTTAAAGATCTTGTCCACGCGCTAAAAGGACAAGATCAGTTGGGGGAGGTACAGGGGACGGGAGAGGACCTTTTCGGGAGTGTCTTCATCGGCGGGGAGTTTGACCATCTGGCCGGTCATCTTGTAGATGGAGGCCACGATCTGGAGCATTTCATCGTAGGTGATGAAGCCGTCCTTGTCTATGTCATAGAGCTGGAATGCCCCTGAGGAGGGATGAGATGGGGGACGATGGGCAGAGAGGGGACGCACACTTGAGTTTCTCGTCCAGACGACCGCGACTTGTGACGCTGAGGGCGCATATAAACTCTTTAAAGTCGATCGTGCCGTTTTTGTTCTCGTCAAAGACGTTGAAGACGTAGTCGGCGAACTCGCCAGGGTCGCCGAACGGAAAGAATTGTTTGTATATGCGACGGAATTCGGACCTGTCGAGCTGACCGGAGGGACAGTCCTTGAGAAAGCCTTTATACCTATCGCGGGGTCAGAGAGGGCGATGAGGACGAATGCATTGAGACGAACCATTGCTGTAGTTCTCGTTTGTCGACTTGGGGAGGATGAGGGACAGGGATGGGATAGATAGGGATGCGCTCACAGTAGGTGTTCTTCTGGAGATCTGCGAGCTGGTCTGGGGAGAGCTTCGACTGTGACTTTCCCATTAATATTGACGATGGCGATGGAAGATCGAGCTGTGACGACCTTGGAGGACCGGAAGAGGCCCTTTTTTAGTATGCTATAAGAATGCGAGGGCATTGGTTGGACCACCCCCAACTTCTCGAGATGTGCTACCAGTACAACGCACCCGTCGACATGGCCGCGGTGCCCTGTCCGATGTGCAAGGTATTCAAGCCCAGTGCTGCTCGGTATTGCCCTTCTCTCGCTCTTGCTCTCTCCCAGACGCTCACTACCCCTACGCAGCTGTCCCCATCTCCGCGACGTCTGCTACAACAGAGCCAACCATCCTCGCATCGACGTCGTCCATCTCAAAAACGCCGAAGGTCCGTCCCCGCATTCACCCCTCTCTCCCCCTACTCACACCCTGCCACAGTGAAGTCCTTCAACGGCTGTGGTTACTGCAAGGTCTACTCCCCTCCTCTCCTCCGATCCCCTCCGTCCTCACCCCCTTCCGCCACAGTGGGCTCGCTCAAACCCGAAACTCACCGTGTACAACAACAATGGTTGGCCCGGTTGCTGCCGTCCCCCTGCCCAAACCGAACTCCGTCTCATACAACCCGCTGACTGGCCCACCGTCAGCATCGTGCACAGTATACCCATGCCCCCTGAGATAAAGTCCGTCCTCGACGCCATTCTATCCAGAGGCAGCCCAATCAGGGCACAACCCCAGCATCAGGCGCCCCCTCCCACCCTGGATCGTCGCAACAGCACCAGCAGTCCGTCCGGCAAACCTTGCCAGTCCTCCTCGAAGACCCTGCCCGTCGCCATTCCCGCCCGTGGTCGCTCCGGCGGCAGCCCCGTTCCCCAGAACTCTGCCTTGGGAGGCACTACACCCCGCTCCTCTGCCTCCGCACTTGACCAGCACACGCTTTCACGCCGCCAGACGTACACCGAAGGCACCAAAGACAAATCTCGGGCCCCTTCCGCACGCAGACATATCGACCAGGACGGCTCTCTCTCTCGTCGCAATGGCACATCTCGGCCCTCCATCTCCTCCGTCGCCCCTTCGTATTCCCCATCGAGACCCTCTGGTGATTCACCCACATACCCTTCCGTTTCACAGACGACCCTTGTAGATCCTTACGTAGCACCCACTCCCGAAACGCCCTTCGGCCGAACCCTCTCTTCCAAAAAGTCGAGTTTAGAGACCGCCATGGCTGCCCTCGATATCAGCAGCTCTTCCGGGAGCAGCAGTGATAGTGGGAGCTCCCGTGGCTCCTTGTCTGATGCCACCGTCATCTCGGACGGTGCATTCACAGATTACTTGTCCGACGAATCCGATGCCGAACTTCAGAGACAGGCAGAAGCAAAAGCCGCTTTAGTGGCTCAGAATCAGGCAGAAGAACTCGAGTTCAAAGCCGCTCGCCAACAGCTCGCGGGTGTTGGCTTGCGACCACCAAAGGCTTGGGATGATACCAATGAGAGTGCACCTCGTACGACCTCGCATGCCCCTGCCTACCCTCATCACGCCGCCTATCACTCGGCGCCGTATGCAACTGCAGCGGTCGCAAGCTCTGCCCGAGGTTGAACGGTCGTATTGAGAATGGTTCAATAAATATCTTTACACGATTCGGGTTTCTGTATGTATCTATGCCCCCTTGTCTCTTACTATCGTGCACTACTCGCCTCCGTTTTGTCGGGGTTTCGTCTTGTGTGTATTTTTATATGTATCCCTGCTCGATGGTCTACCCAATTCGGAGATGTCGCCTCCTAACACGGAAGGCACTGGCTCTGCTGCAGTACGCCTCCCTTGCTCTCTGACTCCATGAACCTCGCTCGACACTCCATCTCGCCAACGAATCCAGTCCAGATTTTCAACGCCCAATTCGACGCAGATTGTCAGATATTCACTGCTTCGACACCGGCTGGTTTCGCCGTTTACCAGGCGTGGCCACTCGGGCTACTTCGGAAGAGAGGCATGCGTTCGGTCTCGGAGCCCTCATTGATCGCTGACATGTGTCCACAGAATTCACCGGCGGCACGTTAGCTGCCGTCGTGCCCTGTCACACGTCCTCGCTGCTCTTTCTCCTCGGCGGTGGCCCCAGCCCGCTGTATCCACCAAACAAGGTGATCCTGTGGGACGATGCCGCAGGGATCGAGGTCGCCGAGCTAGAGTTCAGGGAACGGGTGCGTGGAATCGCTTGTAGACGGGGCTGGCTTGCGGTGGCTTTGCGACGCAGAGTCGCCGTCTTCGAGGTACGTGACACCGTCGTCAGAAGGGTAGAATATGATACTTGTGACAATCCACGAGGTGGGACGCTTCCCTCCAGGATGTTCGCGATACGGGACTTACACCGTCTTCAAGGGATCCTTGCGATAGCTACTGCTGCCTACGCTACGCTACTTGCAATTCCAGGTAGGCAGATGGGGCATGTGCAACTCGTACATCTACCCCCCTGTGTCCCCCCTGCACCTCTTGGACCCCCGCCGTCCGTTCCCCCATCCAAGCCGCCGCCACCACCACTGAAACACCCAGTATCAATGATTGCAGCCCACGAGTCCGCTCTGACGACGCTCTCATTGCCCCCGTCGGGCCGACTCCTGGCCACCACATCATCACGGGGAACGCTTGTCCGCATATGGGACACAACTTCTGGAAAGCTTCTTCGCGAATTCCGCAGAGGGGCAGACACGGCGGAGATCTATGGAGTTGCCTTCCGCCCTGACGAGAAAGAAGTAGGCGTATGGAGTGACAAAGGAACTGTTCACATATTTTCTCTTGTTTCGTCCGGAGCGTCGTAGGTCGATTGTATCATTTGGCACCAAACAGCTTACCCTCGCTCTACAGAAACCGACAGTCGTCCTTGTCGCCGCTCGCTCCCTTTCTGCCATTGCCCAAATACTTTGATTCGGAATGGTCGTACGCACGGTATCGGATACCCGCACAAGCTGCTCACATTTCACTTTCTTCGACATCCTCCGTCCGCTCGTCACATACCGACATCGCTGCCGATGAGAAATGTGTTGTTGGTTGGATTGCGGTGACTGCTGGATCCGCTGGGGTAGCCCCCGAGTATCAACTAGTCGTTCTAACTTACAGTGGGGGATGGTATCGGCTTTCATTACCTCCCACGGGATCGTCTCAAGCCCCGTCAGTGGCTGGGTCTCCTCCGAAGTCGCCGTCGGTGTCTCGTCAACGGACTTCTAGTATCTCCTCCGTCGCGTCTCTTCCAGAGAAGGGTAAAGGGAAGGAACGGGAAAAGGAGAAAAAGGGAAGTCGACAATTGGTTCTGCAAGAGTATCGAAAGTATGGACGATGGGATGGTTGGGGTTAGCGCATAATGGTATATTAATGAACGCTGTAGTAGACTCTTTTTTGTAGCACTCGATAATTCATGCGACATGTTCATTGGATGATTTTGGGGATTCGGGTCGCTGGGACCACATCGACGGCTTGCCTCATTAGGTCTGGGACACAAACTAATCGGCTCCGAGTCCAAGATCACCCCCTGGTTGCCGCCAGCCTCCTCCTGCCACTTTGTCGCGCTGAGACTTGGTCAGGCCAGCTCACCAACATTAATGAGATGCCGCCAATATCTGTCGGGACTCCTTTTGGCCCAGGATCTTCGACTTGTGGTTATTGTGAACTACCGGGGCAGAGGAGCTTGGCTGAGACCAATGTCAAGAAGGCTGGCCTCACCGCATCTCAGTTATCCTGTGGCGTAAGAGCCTGTTAACGTCCGCGTCGCAATCATTCACTCGTGAAAAGGTGTACCAAAAGATGATCGACCGCGGATGGAGAAGATCTGGGTCGTATTGTTACGCGCCCGACCTCCGACGCTCGTGCTGCCCGCAGTACACGATCAAGTTTGTGGGACTCTTGTATTTGCTGCTTCCAAAGTACATCTCGAGGACTCTTCAACAGGCTTGATGCTCTTGCCTTTAAACCGTCGCGTAGCCAGCGAAAGCTCTTGAACAGGTGAGAAAGATGCGATTGGGAGAGCGTCCTAACAGCTCACTGCTAGAAAGGTGGAACCGCTTCGTGCGGGAAGGCGGAAATGTCGATGCAACTCCTGAACAGTCAAAGCGAAAGGGTTCACACACGGCTGCGTTTTGCCTGGTTTCTTCCATCCATGACTCTAAGCGAGCATTCTTACCTGCTAACGAGGAGCCTCGGCATGATTTTCAAGTACGTAGTGTGTGCCAGCCGTGTGCTTTCTTTCTGAAAATGAGTATTGTAGGTGACACTCGAGCCGTCATCGTATACCTATGAAAAGTATGCACTATACGTTGCATACCAGACACAAATTCATCACGACGATAATAACACGCCAAGTTCGTTCAAGCAGTTCTTGGTGCAGTCACCGCTGGTAGTGAGTATTTCCCGGCTCTTTTGTCTCGGCCTTCCTTACTTGTAGTGTTTTATGAATGCAGTCAGAATCCATTCCCTACGAGAATCCGCCCCCCCAGCACCTGCCATCACATTTTGGATCCTTTCACCAAATGTACAGATTGGATGGTGAACTGATTGCGGTAGGGGTATTGGACATTCTACCTGGTTGCGTTTCTAGCGTCTATTTCATGTACAATGCAAAGTGGGAAAAACACTCTTTGGGAAAAGTAGGTATTTCGGATGTTAATTATACATCTGAAAGTCTGACAGCTCAATTTTCATCCCAGTTGAGCGCTCTTCGAGAAGCAGCACTTGTAAGGGAGATACACGACGCTGGCTTCCCCTCCCTAGATGCGCTTTATATGGGTAATGTCATTTTACATGCACACTCAGCTTGCCAGACATGTAACTTCGTCAGGGTTTTACATCCATTCGTGCCCAAAAATGAAGTACAAAGGGGAATATACTCCCTCCTTCCTCGCCGATCCGGTAGGTGTGCTGTAGGACAAAAATGGCTTTCTGACAAGCCCGTCGTCAGGAGGATTTTACGTGGTACCCTCTAAAGAATTGCATGGAGTTGTTGGACAAATATCAATATGCTACTTTCTCTCAGCCCGACCATTCCCTAGCCCGTCCGGACGATACAAGAGAGGGTGAGAATCTTGACCTAGTGGGTGTATGCGCTGAGCGATTGCAGATGTAGAAATCGATGATGAGGAAGAGTTAGCGAGCGTGGCCAGATCTATTTACTCCATTCAAGATAACATCGTTTCCTTGATCCCTGTGACTGTGAGGTCCGATTGTTTTCCTTGCCTTCTCCGCTGATTAGTGTTCGGTATAGATGTCCTTGGGATGGAAAGATAGATATACTCGCCGGGAAATCGTGGCCTGCATACGTACACTTGGCCCGGAACTATCCAAGGAGGTCATTTTCAGGATGTAAAGTTGGGCATTGATTCAATTGTGTTTGGGTGCTGCCGAGTGATGGTGTAGTAAATGAGTTTTGAGTTAGGGATTGTAGTATCACGAATTGATTGTATTGCTTGACTGGTCGAATGCTGTGCATCGAAGACGGAACAGCAATACTAGCCTCCTGAGTAGTCACCAGACTAGCCTGAGTATCCGAGTCAGGAGGCCGGTGTTCAAACGTTCATCGACATCCCACGCAAAAGTTTCGAGGCCAACGATAGCACCGCCTGTCCTACGGCACGTCTTGCCAAACAACGATGTCCGACTTTGCACAATATCTCGATTCCTTAATCGCTTCTCGAGGTACGGGCTCTGACTTGAATCCGCAAGCTTTCGTAGAGTGGACCAGGTGCACGAACCCGGAGTTCTTGATGATCAATCGATGCTAACGAGACGTCAGTCCCAAGACGTTTGAAACCCACGATGGTATGCAAGCATCTCATGCCGAGTTAGATGTACAAGCGTTGAACAGTTGAATGTACAGATAGATTGTTTCAGGTCCCTGAAGATGATCCAATTAACGAGGAGTCATGGCCGACTGTCCTGGATCTTTTCACCGAGTCACCTGCTATAAAGACCGTCTATCAAAGAATACTCGAGTGTGTCCTCTTTCAAAACTATTTCTCAAACGAGTTAAATCACTGGATAAATTAGTAAACCTGACCCTCATCATGGGCTGCAACTCTTGGTGGATCTGCTCTCCAGCTCACGCACGGATGGCGAGATTTCAAGCGAAGTCGCTGAACTGGTGGGCTTTGATCGGATCGAATTGGTCATGGATTTGCTAGGATCGCGACGTTCAGCTGCAAAAGAAGTGCGCACGTCTGTTTTTATGCTATGTCGCTCATATATTGGGTGCTATCCTACAGCTCTCTCAATACTTGTACTTGGGAAAAGGACAGGAAGCGAATGCCACCATCTCTAAGTCGTTGGGTAAGGACATCCTCTTTATTGTGTCATATTGTGCAATGAACACTGTCAGTGGGAATCCCGGATAGCCTTACACTACAGGACGCTCGGCGCCGTGTCGAGGAAACGCTGAAAGCAAATGCCGCGCGCCCATTATTCACTCGAACGGCGGTGAGTCTCACTCTCTACAGTACTAGCCGGATACTAACATTCATCAGCAAGAAGCCCCCGAAGTTTTGCCTCATGTCTATACGTCCTGGTCTAATACTGGTGGTGGAAGCGTTTTATCACAGTACGGAAGCAAGTATATGCTACCGATTGGAACTACAAGGCATGATTACGAGGTCGGGTCCCGGGAACTCATTGCTTGCAGTCCGTCTCACACGTTCTTCAGGATTATGAGGAAGTGGTCATACCTCCCGCTAAAATGATCCCGCCTCGACAATCTGAACGTCTTATATTCGTCTCGGAACTCGACGAGCTGGCTCAAGGATCATTTCCAGTAAGTGGCTCCTTTTATCCAAATGAAAGCTAACTCGAATCCAAATCCACCAGGGATACACATCTTTGAATAGAATACAATCCATCGTCTACCCCACTGCTTATCGTTCTAATGAAAACATGCTCGTTTGTGGTGAGTGTTCGAGCTTGCATGACTGCTCAGGTCTTTGACTGATGTCTGCTAGCCCCAACTGGTGCTGTAAGTACTCATTAATCAGATAGATCGCAAGATGATGACTTGTGTAAACAAGGGTAAAACAGATGTCGCCATGTTGACCATCCTGCGCGTCTTGGACCAACATAGGTCGGTAATTGCTCCAGGATCTCCTTTGCGAGCGTCCATCAATCGTGACAGCTTCAAGATTATATATGTGTAAGTCAAACTGTTTTTTTTTTCCATCCTATATGCCCTTATTGCAAGAGCAAAGGGCACCAATGAAGGCTTTAGCCTCAGAGATTGTTCAGAAACTCGGAAAACGCCTAAAATGGTTGTCAATACTGGTCAGAGAACTGACCGGTCAATATTTTCCATATAGTCTTTTGGTGCCTCTAAACAGACCAATTTACTTGTATAGGTGACATGCAGCTCACAAAGGCCGAGATCGCGGAAACACAGATAATCGTGACCACGCCTGAGAAATGGGACGTGGTCACTCGGAAGCCAACAGGCGAGGGCGAACTGGCATCCGTGCGTATCTTTTTGTCTAGGCAAACTACATAATTGAGCAACCATTGTAGAAACTGAAGCTTCTCATCATAGACGAAGTACATCTTCTCAACGAAGAACGAGGTGCCGTGATCGAGACCATTGTCGCTCGAACTATACGCCAGGTTCGTGGCAGGTCAATGAGTTTCTGTGACCGACTTTAAAGTTCGGACAGGTAGAATCTAGTCAATCTATCATACGGATTGTGGGCTTGAGTGCCACTCTTCCAAATTACATCGATGTTGCCGATTTCCTGAGGTCGGTGGCATTCAAATGGAGACGGTACAATTGTCTGACTTGGACCTGTTTAGTGTTTCTCGATACACTGGCCTGTTTTATTTCGACTCGTCTTTCCGACCGGTTCCATTAGAGCAGCACTTCATTGGCATCAGAGGCAAACCCGGAAGTCAACAATCGAAAAGGAATCTTGACCGCGTCACGTCCCAGAAAGTGTCAGAATTGGTTAGCCAAGGTCATCAGGTTATGGTATTTGTTCATGCACGAAAAGAAACTGTAAATGCAGCCCGCGCTCTCAAAGACGCTGCAGCCATGGAGGGTGCACTAGATGACTATAATTGTCAAGATCATCCACAGTGGGACATCTTTCGCAGGAACATTGGCGAGTCACACAACAAAGAGATGAAGCAACTTTTTGACGATGGCTTCGGTATTCACCACGCTGGGATGTTGCGATCTGATCGTAACTTGATGGAGAGGATGTTTCAGGAGAGAGTAATCAAGGTTTGGGCAGTCAGTGATTCTTCCAACATTCATTGACGTCGACCAAGGTTCTATGTTGTACTGCCACCCTGGCATGGGGAGTCAACCTACCTGCGCACGCAGGTGTGTATTGTATCAGAGTTGCTGGATGACGCCCACAAAGTAAAACAGTTGTCATCAAGGGCACGCAAGTATATGACAGCAGAAAAGGTTCATTCGTGGATCTCTCTGTTCTGGACGTCCTGCAGGTTTTCGGCCGAGCTGGACGCCCCGGGTTGGAAAGCAGTGGTGAAGGATATATCTGCACGACGGAAGACAAACTTACGCATTATCTCGATGCTGTTGCTTCGCAGGTGAGTATATTTCTCTCTACAACCTTTAACGAATATTCTGACGGGAATACTCAGAATCCGATTGAATCCCAGTCAGTTGGCACTCTCCTTACTTTCGGGTTCGTAACTAAACCTTAGCAGATTCCAATTAGGCATGGTGGACGCTTTGAATGCAGAAATCGCCCTTGGGACCGTGACCAACGTCCAAGAAGGTGTGCGTTGGCTTGGATACACATATCTTTTCGTCCGAATGCGTAAGAATCCTATGCAATACGGTAAGGGCATATCCGAGAGTCGAGTGCTACGACTAACACTGGCGAAGGTATCTCACGAGAAAAGTTGATGGACGATCCTGAGCTTGTTCTCCGGCGGATGGAGCTGATCGAGGCAGCGGCACGCATACTGGCAAATCTGTCCATGATCGACTTCGACTCTGATAGCAAAGCGCTTATTATCAAGGACGTTGGGAGAATAGCCGCAAAGTACTATATTCGTTATCGATCAATCGAGGTCTTTGGGACGTCGTTCAGGCCGCAGATGACTGAGGCGGATATCCTGGATATGCTCAGTAAGAGCACAGAGGTACGTCATTTCTCTTGAGATGTGTAGATCGCGATACTAGCAGCGGTTCCATCCCAGTTCGATCAAATCCAACTCAGAGAATCAGAAGCTAAAGAACTGGAACCATTAATGAAAACTATTCCGTGTGAGGTTCGGGTAAGTAGACACGTTCGTCAAGTGTCCAGTGGCTTAATGGTAGCATAGGGGGGCACCGACACTAGTCAAGGGAAAGTCAATATCCTTTTGCAAAGTTCCATCTCCAACCTTCCCATCCAAGACTTCGCATTAGTGTCGGACACAGCATACGTGGTACAGAATGGTGGTCGTATTGTGCGAGCTCTACTAGAGATTGCTATCAGCCGAAAATGGGCCAATGCGACTACTACGCTTATGGGGATTAGCAAAGCCGTCGAAAAACGTATGTGGCCTTATGAAGAGCCACTAAGACAGTTCAACTTGAAGGGGGAGATCCTGCACGGCCTTGACATGTCCCGTACGGAGTATCATCCTGCAGAACTCGCCACCATGACGGCTGCCGCGTTGGGAAACCTTATCCGGCTGAACGAATACCAAGGTCGAGCATTACTTACTGCGGCCAAACAGTTCCCCTCTGTTCAACTAGCTTATTCCCTCCGTCCACTTGGTCCTGATATATTGAAGGTCATCGTTACAGTAACCCGTGCCTTCGACTGGAGCCCCAAAGTGCATGGATCCGTCGAGCCATTTTGGTTATGGGTCGAAAGCCATGAAGGGAGTACAATACTTCAGTTGACGCAAATCCTTCTCCGCGAATCGACGCATACTCTGGACGTAGAGTTTGTAATCTCCATCTCTGCAGATACCCTTCCGCCATCGGTTACCATTCGACTTGTTTCCGATAAGTGGTTAGGAGCAGATGACGAACTACTCGTACAACTGGACGATATATCCATGCCCGCTTCTTGTCATTCCCATGTACGGCGGATGGACGTCGGTTTCCTCCCTCTTTCTTCGATACGCATTCCTGCGCTAAGCAATTACCTTTCTCGCTTTCCCGAATTCAATGCCATCCAGACGCAGGTATTCTGGAGTCTCATGAACACAAATTTGAACATCCTAGTCGCTGCACCCGCAAGTTGTGGAAAGTCTTTTTTAGCGCATATAGTTATTTGGTATGCAAAGTTTCAGGTTTCCCGGCCAGCACTAGTGATGTAAACCACTTGCAGGAAAACATTGCTCAAGTCATCAACTTCATCCTCCTGGGCCCTTGTCGTTGTTCCGAACGGCAAGGCAGCAACAAAAACAATGTCAGAGCTGCGTTTTGCGTCGGGTGCTATGGGCGTTGAGCTGGAGCACGCAACCGGTGCTAGGGTATTCAGCCCACCCAAAGGCAAACTCATAAGAGTAATCACTGCGACGAATCTCCTCGAAAGCTTTAACGTCATTGGTGCAACGCCGATTCGCAACCATCCTGCAGTCATTTTGTATGAAAGCCTCGATCAAATGGACGCTGCCCACGAGCTTGGTATCGCCCTTACGAAACACACAACGGGACGTTTTCCAACTCGCAGTATCGGCCTCACGAGGTCGCTTATTGACCCCACGGATCTAGCGTCGTGGTTAGATGTCGAACCATCGGGACTCCATAGCTTTCTGCCTAGAGACCGTGAACAGCCGTTGACGTGCTCGATTCAGCCATACACAATTCCACACTCGGGAGCGCTTTTCAAGTCACTCGCGAAGCCCGTTTATACAGCTATCCGAAGCATCCATACAAGTGGTTCCGGGATCATATTTGTACCCTCTCGGCGACACTGTCCAAGCGTAGCACAAGACTTGATCACGCAATGCGCATTAACGTCGTTCTCCGAGCGAGGCTTCCTCCCAGAATCAGTTTCTCCGATTTATGTCGAAGACTACCTTGCGCGGCTTCAAGACGCGACGCTGATCAATTTCGCGTCAAAAGGCATAGGGATGTTCCATCACGGAATCTCGAAATCGGACCGCAATCTGGTTCTGGAACTCTTTGCAGAGGGATTTATCAGACTCTTGATTGCTCCTCGCGAGGCTTGCTGGAGTCTTCCGGTGCGGGCGGAGGTTGTCGTGGTCATGAGCACCCAGTATATACAAGAGGATCCTAGCAAGTCCGAACGACGACTGCGAGACTACACAATCGGTGAGATTGTGCAGATGCAAAGCCGTGCTGTCCGACAGAACGTGGCCGGGCACTTTGTGTTGTTCTGTCCTGCAGAAGCTGTGGAAATGTTCAACAAGTTCCTCAACGAAGACGGGTTGCCATTGGAGTCGCGGTTGTTGGAGACGGAGGTTTTGGAAAAGTGGTATCAGGAAAGGAGAAGGGACGGTACGATACGCAACAAGCAGGACGGGGTGGATGTACTCTCATTTACGTTCCTCGCTCGGCGGATGATGAAGAACCCGACTTACTACGGGCTTGGTCGCGACGCCTCCACGGGCGAAGCATTGTCCCGCATCGTTGATCGGTTTGAACATGATTAACCGAAGACACTGCATGTATTTCACTGCATCGTACAGAATTCCAATGTTTCCACGAGCTGCACTCACCGCTTGACCAAGTCATTCGGTGGGACTTACTTCAGGACTCGGAGATGAAAATCGTCAGTTCGAACTACACAGCGCAGATTGCGTTTAAAAGTACAGGTAATAGATATTTTCTATGGGATTGAGGTCTTTGGGATGGCCGTAGGGCCAACAATTTGTTTGTCTAGGAGATATACTTGGCCAGCGCCTGAAGACGTTCTCCAGCCTGCCTAAGTGTCTCTACATCTTTGCAGAAGGAGAAACGGGCGTAACTCTCGCCAATGGTGCAGTGTTCCTCGCAGTAGAACTAAAACAGTCAACATGACAATAAGGTCGTGTGACCGGTGCTCGACTCACCTCGCTGACGGGAATGGAAGAAACGCCAATCTCGACGGCTATGAACCAACAAGCTCTAATGGAGACATGAGCAGTGTGGACAGAAGTGTAACATGTGACATACTTGAAGTCCCTTCCGCGGCCCTGCACGGAATTTGGGAAAGGGTAGTCTTCTGGGAATTTCACTCTAGAGATATCCTGTGATGTGATAAAGTCAGCGAAAGGCCAATGTCATTTTCCCCCGCTATCCTCACCACCAGGACAAAGTAAGTGCCCTGTGGCAAGCTATACTTTAGGCCGACCCTATCGAACGCAGAGAGTAGAACATCACGCCTCTCCTCGTATTCTGTGATCTGCTGTTCAAAGAAACCACGAGAACGAGCTTGTTCGAGCCCGCCTGCCGCGGCCTCCTGCAAGGGGGAGTTGGTGCAGAACACGATGCGTGTGCAAGCGGCGAGGGTGGGTTTGATGATAGACTCGGGGCCGATTAGCCACCCAACGCGCCAACCGGTGGCAGCGAACGCCTCTGAGATGAAAGTGATGAGTATCAAGTTCGTCGAGAGACGTTGTGTTCATACTCACTCCCAGCTGAGAGGACGGTGACAGTTCTGTCCCACATACCGGGGAGAGTCGCGAAGCGAACGTGTTTCTTTCCGTCAAAGACAAGGCAGTCGTACTTGCAGGAGGATCATCAGCCGGGTGGGGGGTAACACCGAATAGGGTTCGCGCACCACTTCGTCCGCCATTACTAGCAAGTTGAACTCTTCTGCGATGGCCGCGATCTTCTCCAGTTCTTCCCTCGAGAAGACCTTGCCGACCGGGTTGTGAGGAGTATTGATGATGATAATTTTGGCTCGGGGGGTGATAGAGCGGCTATGAATCGATTAGGGCAGGGAGGAGAGAGGGGTGACTTTGACGTGCCGCAATTCACCGAAATCGATCGTCCAGTCGTTGCTATTCGGTCTGTCACCGGCTAGGTTAGGATGCAGGGGAACATAAACGGGTTTTCCACCGTTGAAAGTGACGGAGGGAAGATATTGATCGAAGAAGGGCTCAAACATGATGACCTCGTCGCCCTGCTCCAAGAATGCGGTGAATACAGAGTACTGACCTATGAAGGATCGAGTGAGGTTCCGAAAACAAAGAGTAGAGGACACACACCTTCGTTGGCACCACTCGTGACTAGAATCTCAGTCTCGACGTCAAGGGATCTGTTGAAGGAGGCCTCATAAAAGTTTTTGATCGCCTGACGCAGGCGTATGCGTCCTTTTGGATGGGAGTAGTGGTTGGGCAACGTCTGCCTGAGGGCTTGATCCGCGGCATCGGTGACCCAAGAGGGCGGGGGAAAGTTCATGTACCCTTGACCGAGATTGATGCAATCGGAAGGGAGATTTGCAGCGCTGGGGAGAGATGAGGAGAGTGAGAGGGCGTTTCAAGGGACGTACTTGAAGATGGACCAGACATCCTGGGCCAATGCGCGCCCCTCGAAGAGACGTGACGAGAAGGGAATGAGATTAGAGCGGTCGCCGGACATGGTCGAGTTGGACATCAGACGACGAGCGCTGAGCAAACGTGCTGATGGGACGATCAACCGACGTGCTGTCGACATGATATCGGTCCAAGTTCTTTATGGCAGTTTGTTCTCATACTACATTTTCTCTTCTTCTACCGTTTTTCGTTGACAGTTCGACGCGTCCGAGTCCATGAACAGACACGTTCTCGGCCCCATCGAAGAGTACGTCCTACACGACCGTCTCTTCTTCTCTCTCACACAAACTACCAGGTCTGGCCTTTCAGACTCACAGCCTTCAACCGCCGCCTCTCCACTTGACAGCGACGACGAGGTTTTCACGTATCCTTCAGACGACCACAATGACCCACACCAACACGACAATAACGACGACGACGACGAGTTCGTCTACCCGGGCGACTCCGTGACCGCTACAACATATCCACATTCTCCATTAGCATCCGAACTCGCTCTTCAAGCACAGCCGCCTGCTTTAAGCACTCTCGTTGGCTCTCCTCCGTCTTCGCCTCAGGCCCGTGCTCCGTCCCATCTATCGCCCCCCGAACTTACTCGTGAAGCACACCCACCTTCTATTGTCGAATCAAGCACCCTCCTTGGATCACCTCCAAGTTCACTTCCGTCCTCGCCCCAGGCCCGCGCTCCGTCCCATCCGTCACCTGCTCAGCTCGAGGCCTTGTCTGCCGCAGCTTCTCAAGGAGATCTCGACCTACTCAAAAAGTTGTTTGCGACCGCTCTCCAGGCTGGTAACATCGAGCCATTCGCTTTAGCAAACGATGCTTCTTCACGCACTGGTTTCACCGCACTCCATGCTGCTGCAAGCCGCGGGTATCTCGACATCGTCAAATTGCGTGAGTCCTGCTCCCCTTCTTAACCTCGTACGCTCCTTTTAATCACATCCGTATAGTCGTGGAGGAATACGGCGGGATGCCGGGCTTGGAAGATCGCGAAGGGGAGGTTAGTGCGTCTTCGTTCATCTGGTATCTCCCTCTCGACCTCTCCTCCAGACTGCTCTACACAAAGCCGCACTAAATGGCCACATGTCGGTCATCCAGTACTTGTTGGCGAGCCACGCGGATGTCCACGCACGTGACGCAGATGGATGGACCGCCCTTCATAACGCTTGTTCAAAGGTGACCCATCTGTTAAATCACCCTCAGGTCACTCCTCACCCCTTTTTCAGGGTTATCTTGACATCGTACGATGGCTTTGTGAGACCGGTGGCGCTGCGAAAGAAGTAGGTAGGGTGCGTGGGGTTGATCTTCGCAACAAAGGAGGTTGGACTCCTCTCAGTAAGTCTTCTTCCATTTTTGACCCCGCCATTTTTACTGACCCTCTTCGTAGTGAATGCGGCGTCGAAGGGCCATCTTCCGGTCGTCATGTATTTATTATCCAAACAAGCTGCTGACCCACTAGTGCGCAATAATTGGGGCGAGACAGCCTACGACGTCGCCGCTTCCGTCTTTGAAGTGTGGATTTGCGAGGTATAACACACGCAACTTTCGTCTTTATTCTCTCATCCCATCTTTCAGGTATTACAAAAAGCCGAGGTAGAGCGCTGGCGCGGGACAACTGTGTCATACAATCCGTTGTGTGTTCACACTACAATCCCTTTGGTTCTGTACGAGAATCAACGTCTTGACACTCGCTTAAAGACACTTGCAGTTTCAGGCGGGCTGCCCAAGTTTTCTGTATCTCGACTCGGAGGACGTAGCCGTTCTGCGCCTTTTGAGCTGAAGCTTCCCTCTCCCAACGAGGACACGGGGGCAAAACAGGTCGCTTCGTGGCATAGTGATGTACAGCTTCCTCTTGCATCCGATCCATACGTGTTGCCAAATGCTTCTCGCCGAGACACTCCTATATTGGAAGGCGCAGAACGAAGTCACTTTTGGCTGTAAGTGCATGAGTTTCTGGTGGGACAATTATATAAAGCAGCTAGTTCAACAGATCTGATTGGGTTATCGATGACACCCACCCTAGAGTCGGTCCTGATGGTGGTTGGCAGTATGCGCAGAGTTTTAGCGCCCCAGATGAAGTATGGTTACCTGAACCTCCACCACAGCTTATGCGCCTTATGTCCGGAACTGGGGTCGTAACGGCTAGCCTTTCCTCTCCGTCACGAAATCACGGGCGCGGAAGCGCTAGCAGTTCCTCATCTTCTCTTTCCTCCCATACGAACACGTGGGTGCGTCGCAGACGCTGGGTCCGTGTCATGCGTCGTAGACTTTTTCCTCCTCTCCCCTTCATGGAACCTGATGGTGCCATGTACAATCTTGCACACGACGGATCTCTGATTCGACACGTAAGCGACGGCGAGAGTGAGGCGGGGGGTGAAGAAGGGCAAGAATTAGGGGCAATGCGTCCTAACCGATTATCTTCTGCACAAGATTATGTGGCGCGCGCACGCTATCTTGTCGGAAACAGATCGGAGAGTATCGATGAAGCTCGATCTGCCACTGAAACTCGTCGCGCTATCGCTAAACTCGAGCGAGCGACAAGCGAATTACGACAGGGAATTTTAGGTAAGTTATCCCATCTGGCCACTTGGTCTTGCTTACGAATTCAACAGGCGACGACGATAGAGAACGAAAAATACAAGCTGAGGTCTTGTTGAATGCATACAGCAGAGAGCTAGAAAGATGTAGACTTTCCGCGGGTGCTCTGGGTCTTCTGAAGTCTGTATCGGACGACGAATTTAATGACGAGGACGAGGACGAGGACGGCAGCGATCACGATGAAGTTTTCCGCTATCCAGGGTTCTCTCCTCTCACGATCCACACACCCTCTGTCAGATCCGGATCAACCGAACATTCTTCCCGTCCCGTGATCGCTCGGGATCTTACGCCCGATTTATCTCAAGCACCCGACTTCCGAGTCCCTACTCGCGAAGCTCCCCAGAAAATGACCAACCCGACGCTACATATACAGTGGGAACGGGATGATGCAGTACAGGCTTGCAACGATTGTCAGCGTCGTTTTAGTTTCATTCTACGAAGAGTAAGTCTCATTGTCACCTAGCATTGCTCTGTCCTAAAAAGTTGTCTGTTTTGTTGAATTTTGTTAGCATGTAAGTACCTTCAAGTTATGCTAAATAGCCGTTACCCAACCTTGAATTTATAGCACTGTCGAAAATGCGGTCGCATATTCTGTGACCGATGTTCGTGTCACAGAGTCGTCCTCGAACCGTTTGAGATCGTACAAGATCCAACATTTCCAGTAGCTAGTGCAGCATCTTCGTCTCAACGCGTTTGTCAGTCCTGCTTCGATCATCGCAATGCAAATACTCCGGCAAGGGGATCTTCTGCCGTGGAACGCATCGTGGTTGATCGGGGGAGGTTGATGGCACCGGGTCAGCTGCGGCGACAGAATTCTAGCTCGCAATTAAGCGACCTTGCAGAGTAAGCCATGATATTTTTTATATCTAGTAGTTGGCTTAGCTCCCGCAGCTGTCCCGTTTGTGGAACTAATCTTTCGACTTTCGAAGACCCAGAGGATCAGGAAGCCCATGTTAAGAGCTGCCTGGATGGCGGAACTGGCTCTTCCCCTCAGGCTGTCAAGTATCTTGTATACGAGCTCCCACCTGAAAGTAGCTTGGTTGGGGTCGAATGTAAGTCCTTCAGCAGCTGATTTTTGTTATCTTCATTCATGTCACCCAGGCGTGATCTGTCTCGAAGAATTTGCACACGGATCCGTAGTTGCACGGCTGAGCTGCTTCTGTAGTTTCCACAACGGTGAGAACTACTTGTGCCTTTTCAAGAGAATACACCTCATGTCAACCCTCAGCATGTTTATCTTCCTGGTTGCAGCGTGGACGCAGCTGTCCCGTTCATACACGCTGATAACGGATGGTTTCGAGTCGTCACACGTACACCGCGCTGGATTATAACCTGTGCTTGAACATGCAATACAAACTATGAATACATTACTATACATGCTACCATCAATCACCGTCTCGTGGTTCGTAGAAAGTACTGTAACGTATGCGATTCTCATCCACTCGTATGACGTTCGACAAGTCCTCCGTGTCTGGGGGGATGATATCTTGACCTTTGATTCCGTCGTCTTGATCGTCCTCAAACCAAGTTGAGGGGTCCTCCTCTTCTTCATCCTCATCATCCTCGTCCATATCTTCAAGGTCAGAATCAGTGGGTTTGTGGTTCCTACAGATCTTCTCAGCTTGATTATTCGAAATTGAGTGGAAGCGAACACTGACATGAATGCCCATATCCGAGCATCCATTTCCTGCCTGGATAGTATCTCCCCTTTGACTGGCAAGCCGATGCGTCTTCTCCTGTCATCCGAGCGTCGTTGTCTCTCCAAGTCAACGGCATGTGCACGCTGTTCCAACTCCACTGCCTCTTGCAGACTGAGGGATCCAACCTGGTAGCTTGCATTGTTAGGCGCTAATGGGGCCTGGAATCGCCAACATTGAGTCGCTGGGCCTGAGTGCTTGCGCGGTGTGCATACACTTACATATCGGGACAATGCCCGTTGTTTAGCGTCAATGACGCGAGGCTCGGGTTGTACGTCGACGGGCATGATCTCATCGGCATTGATGTTCGTGTTCTTGAGTCCGTTGCGAATATCTTCGATGCCTTCGAGTTCTAGCAGTCGAGCTTCTATAGCTGTCTGTTCGTTGGAAAGTCGCTGCACGAGGGAGGAAGTACAAGCGATCCTGTCAAAGCGCACGGACGTCACGGGGTATGTAAGTCAGTCCGAGGCGCCTCAAACATAGTCGGGGAACAAAGCAGCGGATGCATACAGATAAATAGACCTACGATGAAGAAAGGAGCCTTTCGTTGCGATCGTGCTGGTCGTGGAGCTCCCTCGCAGACATCTCTGTTATGGGCTTTAACTTTGGCCTTGGCGTTGCCCTGAAGCCCGGGGGTGCTGTCATTTTTTTGGTGCGCGTTGGAGAGGTGGGCGACTGCGGGCTACTGGCTCTCGTAGGACCCATGCTGTGAAGGGGTTTGTGGGGGAATAATAACGTGTAGTAGGACTGGCGAATGACAATCTGCCAGGGACTACAATTGACTTTTATACCACCGAGCCCAGGTTACCGCTTTCGGTCAGCAGTCTGAGCCATGCACACAGCCAACGTGTTTCACAAACATCGACTAGAATTACAAGACAGACGAGAACAAAGGTGCAGTCAAACAGCATCCCCTTTTCGTATTCATTGCAGACCAAGGCGCTTACATGAACATATCGCTCTGGAAACCGCTCGTTTAGTATCATGTCGAACAGACGGTAGTAAATGCGCACGGCTCCAGGGGGCATAAATTCATCATTGTCGGGTTCTCTCGTCCCAGGTCCTCCCCCACGCGGCCTTCCGCCAAATGTGGGTCGAAATGGGTGGTGAGGATCTGGTCCTATAGGGTCGAAACGGGCCCCAGGAGGTGCCGCAAAGGGGGGTAAGTATCCATCGCCACCCCATGGCCCTCTGGGGCTGTCAATTCCACGTCCCCGGGAGCCAAATATGGGATGGTCTGGGCCGACAAACATCCCATCTCCTCCGCGAGGCGGGAACAGGGAGGGAGGCAGAAATGTCTCAGTTCCGAAGGGATCTAAATCCCTTCTTCCAATCTCAAGCGGATTGTGTGGGTGTATGTGGGGTGGAAGACGGTATGGAATATCCTCGGGGAAAGGAGGTGTGTCAGGTCCCCGACGAGGAGCAGCTAGCGGAGGATTGGCCGGTGGCGCACTTGCGGAAGCCTCTTCGGTCTCTTCCGTATAGCCACCCTTCCTGAGGCCTGGTACAAGTCTCTGTATGATTTTGAGTTTCAGTTGTGAGACAAAATCCGTGATACGGCTCGGGGATATGAAGCCATGAACAAGGGGGTCTGCGCCAGGTTTGGAAGCATCGTGTGGATAGAATGAAGTCGAAGTGAAATCGTTGGTAGATACATCCAACGATTCTGATTTGTCGCTCTGAAATGACGTCAAGTAGGATATATGCAGGGTGATAACAGCGTACTTGGATAGCAATGGCGTTAATTAGAGTCCGTTGGCCAAGTCTCACGATTTTCACAAGAAACTCTAGGCTACTCTGCTCGTGTCTATACCTAAAAGTATGGTCTGTGGACCCCCTTGCGTTCCAGTCATTAGGTAAGACGTTGTTTTCGAAGGATCCCGCCGATGAGGCATCGTCGATGGCAATCAGGCGGAATCCAAGCGTAGTGAATACCGTGTGTACGAGAGCTGCCAAACCATCGTGAGGAGAAGAAAGGCGTTTATTAGACGGTGGAAGGAGGGCCGTCAACTGCGTCGTGAGCGCGGCTGGATCCAGAATGTTGCTCGCCATAGGGAAAGGTCGACAACAGATCTCGGTGACGCAGCTTTATATTTACGTAATAAAAAAAGCTTAGTCAAGGACTTGGGATTCTAACAGGACCAAACAACACCTTTTTCAGTGCCACCACCTCGTCTGTCCACTTTCTACTCATTTCCTATCCATGGCACGCAGAGAAAGATCATACTCTCCAGATAGCTCAAATAAAAGGGTAAGACCTTCTCATCGTTCACCTCGGTCCCCTTCGCCGACTAGGCGGAATACCCAAAGACCTAGCAGGAGATATGACGACGAGAGGGACAGAGACCGGGACCGGGATAGGGATAGGGAGCGCGACCGTGACCGTGACCGCGACCGAGAGAGGGAAAGAGACAGAGACAGAGAAAGGGACAGAGACAGGGACAGAGAAAGGGATAGGGCAAGGGACAGAGATAGAGAAAGGGACAGAGATAGAGACCGCTTCCGGGATGATCGCCACCGTGATGACCGACGGAGAGATGGGCATCGGGGTGACAGAAGAGATGACCGCCGTGACGAACGACGGTCCTCCCGCTCACCGGACCGCAGAGATCGTGAACGTCGACCTCTTTCGCCAATCACAACAAAGTCCACTTCCGAGGTGGCACTCACGCCTCCTCCAGCACCAGAGGACGACAAATTGAAGGCCAAGCGAGCGAAACTCGAGGCTTGGAAGAAGGAACGAGAAGCCAAGAAGGCACTTGACGAAGCGAAAGCAAAGGCAATGGCACTTGCTGGCAAGTCCGCACCAGGTTAGTCACACCGCATTGTTTACATGACGAGATTTCACACCACTTGATCTTACCCTGCAGCACCTCCACCTCCTACGCCTGCGAAAGCTGGGACGTCACTCAACCGCGCGGCGCTAACTGGTCTCGGTCTGAAAGGCCTTCCATTGAAACCGGAAGTTTTGAGGGCATCGAAAGCTGCGGCTGCGGCTGTGATGGATGACTCCGTGGAGACAAAGCGCAAGCTAGAAACACTTGGTGACATGCCTGCTGTCGACATGACCATGGCTGATGGAGAGGCCAGCGTCGGCGACCTTGAGGTAGACGATGACGACGAAGAAGCGAATCGAATGGACCAGGCATTGAAGAACAAGGCTGCAGACGCTATGGAGGAGGAAGAAGATGTGGATCCCCTCGATGCCTTCATGAGCGGTGTAAAAGAGGAGGTGAAGAAGGTTAATGAGGAAGATTTGGTGAAAATGAACAACCGCGGCTTCTCTCGAGTCCGGCTTGACGAGCGCATGGCTGAAGAAGGCGGTGAAGAGGTTGTGGAACCAGTTGTCGAGGACGAACTTGACGCTACCGAATTGAATCCAGAGGACATTCTCGCACTGGCTGCCAAGAAAGCGAAGAAGAAGGACATTGCCGCTGTCGACCATTCTCGTGTCAAATACGAGTCTTTCAGGAAAGAATTCTACGTCCCTCCGCCAGATATTGCCGTGATGACGGACGAAGAGGCTGATCTCTTAAGACTCGAGCTAGACGGTATCAAGATTCGTGGTGTCGAATGCCCTCGACCTGTCACAAAATGGAGCCACTTCGGTCTTCCTGCAAGCTGGTACGCAGTGATTTGCCTTACAAGTTGGCGTGACTTACTATTATCTTGCACAGCTTGGATGTTATCAAGAGACTCAACTATACTGCCCCTACTGCTATCCAAGCACAAGCCATACCTGCGATCATGTCAGGGAGGGATGTTATTGGAGTCGCCAAGACAGGTTCTGGCAAAACGATTGCGTTCCTTTTACCTCTCTTCCGGCATATCAAAGATCAGAGACCGCTTGAGCAAATGGAGGGACCTCTCGCTCTAGTTATGACTCCCACACGCGAGCTTGCTGTGCAAATTCACAGGGAGTGCAAACCTTTTCTGAGGGTAATGAACTTACGGGTGCGCCAAGTGTATTTTTTCCCATCCTTTCACATACCGATGATAATTTTTTAGGCTGTCTGCGCATATGGCGGTTCTCCAATCAAAGACCAAATTGCCGAGCTTAAGAAAGGTGCAGAGATAATCGTCTGTACCCCGGGACGAATGATAGACCTTCTAACGGCCAACTCTGGTCGCGTAACGAACTTGAAGCGGGTCACCTATGTCGTGCTTGACGAAGCGGACAGAATGTTTGACATGGGTTTTGAACCACAGGTAATGAAGATTGTCAACAACATTCGACCGGATCGTCAAACTGTTCTTTTCTCTGCAACCTTCCCAAAACAGATGGATTCTCTCGCCCGAAAGATCTTGCAGAAACCTCTCGAAATCACTGTTGGCGGCCGCTCGGTCGTTGCCGCAGAGATCGAACAGCTTGTGGAAGTTCGCGCGGAGGAGACCAAGTTCAACCGATTGCTGGAAATCCTTGGACAAATGTATAACGAAGATCCAGAATGCAGGACGCTCATCTTTGTGGATCGACAAGAAGCTGCTGATAATTTATTGCGTGATCTCATGCGGAAAGGATATCTATGCATGTCTCTCCACGGTGGCAAAGATCAAGTAGACCGTGACTCTACCATTGCCGATTTCAAGTCTGGGGTAGTTCCTATCGTTATTGCCACATCCGTTGCTGCTCGTGGATTGGATGTTAAGCAGCTGAAACTCGTCATAAATTTTGATGCTCCCAATCATATGGAGGATTATGTCCATCGTGCCGGTAGGACGGGACGTGCGGGAAACAAAGGGACGTGCGTTACATTCATTACCCCCGAGCAAGAGAGGTACTCGGTCGATATATATCGCGCATTGAAGGCCAGCAATGCAGCAACTCCCAAAGAACTTGAGGAACTCGCAAATGGTATGTTCGTCCAGCTGTAGATGTGTTGTTGACCGCATATGCTTGCACAGGCTTTTTGGAGAAGGTCAAAAGCGGGAAGGCTCAAGTTGCCGGATCTGGCTTTGGTGGCAAAGGTTTGGACCGACTGGACAAGGAGCGAGAGGCCAAGGATCGTGCCGAGCGTAAAGCGTACGGCGAGCCGGAAGAGGAGAAGGCAGAAGAGGCTCAGAAGACAACGACTAATCCGACTGGTGGCGACGACATGACGTTTGGGAACTTCAAGGTGGAGATCAGGCGTGGTCCCGCTCCAGACTCGTCCAAGGGTATCTTGGGCATCGCTGGGGCTGCCGTGGCCGCGCGGCGACTCGCCCACGCGAAAGAAGAGGAAAAGATCCAGGTCCAGATTAAAACGGCCCAAGATGCCGCTAACCGTGCCGGGAAGGACTCGCCGGCCCAGAAACAGGCTCTCAGTGTGGTCGCCAAGCTCAACGCACAACTGAAGGCTATGAAGCTCGTTCTTCAATCTCAAATCCAGCATGAGGAGAGCGGCGGTAGAAAGGTGAATCCGGACTCGACAGACTTTCACGCGATCATACCTATCAACGACTATCCCCAAAAAGCAAGGTGGCGAGTCACCAACAAGGAGACGATGGTTCAAGTACGTGTTGGATGTCGGATGAGTCGAGGTCCCGAACCCTTGCTGACGTTTTGTTGCATTAGCTCATCGATATGACGGGAGCGTCAGTTACGAACAAGGGTGAGTGGTGCAAGGGTAGGGGGTTGTTTCAGAGCTGACTTCTGTGAGCAGGTATTTACTACGAGTCCGGAAAGGAGCCGCCTGCAGAAGGCCCACCAAAGCTTCATCTACTTGTTGAATCGAACGAAGAATATAGAGTACGTTGCGTTGGGATGACGGATGTATATTGGCTCACCGTTGGTCTGTACAGGTCGAACAAGCAGTGCGAGAGATCAAGCGCTTACTGATAGAGGCATCGGCTGCAGCATTGCAAGCGGAGATGCGGAACCCTACGGGGGTAGCAGGGCGGTATAGTGTGGTGTAGTCTATCGTTCCACGTGTGTAATGCTATTATCCAGTGCGGAAAGTGATTGATTCCATTTTTGGGCAACGGGTGTGATCTTGAGAGGGAGAATGTCAAGGTTGTTCATGTCATATGAACCGCAACGGCCGATACGGTCCCGGGTGTCCTGTATCCATTCATAAACTCACATTTGCGATGACTAGACCTCATTCAACCTTCCCCCATTCCAATGGCTTCCACACCGGACGCGCGCTCCACCACATCGTCCCACACACATGTCGGCGCACGGTCGCGCCCCCTCCGAGAACAACCGTCTGTGCTCGACGACTCCAAGGTAGAGGTCACCGATGACTGGGAGCAGAGTCACGACAACCCCCGAAACTGGACTCCATTGAAAAAGTGGCTTGCCACCTTCCTCGTCGGTGTTTCCCTCTGGTCCCCCGTCTCTTCTCATGCTCTTTGGGTAGGTCTCCTTCTACACCTTCGTCACTCCCCTTGCCAGTTCCATCATGGCCCCTGGTCTCCTTGACCTTGCCTCGATATATGGTATTACAAATCCCACGATCATTGCAATGACCCTCAGCGTCTTCCTTATTTCATTTGCCATCGGTCCACTGTTCTTGGGCCCCTTATCCGAGATGTATGGCCGCGCTTGGGTATGCCTTGCGTCCCTTCGACACGTCCCTCTCTAACAGCCGTCAGGTGTTGCACATCGGCAATTTGCTTTTTCTCTGTTTCAACCTCGGTTGTGCCCTAGCACCGACTGCCGGTTCTTTCATTGCTTTTCGTTTCCTCAGTGCGTCGCTACTCCAGACCATGCACCAGATTCCACCTAAAGTTGTTTAGGTGGTTTTGCTGGAAGTGCACCCATTGCCTGTGGTGGAGGTGTTGTAAGCGACCTCTTTGCAGAGAGGGACCGTGCATCTGCCATGGCGATATATAGTCTCGGCCCTTTGATCGGTAATCTCTTCACGTCACTGCTAGGCTCACTGCTCATAGTTGTGCATAGGCCCAGCAGTCGGACCCGTGATGGGCGGATTCATTGCTCAAACGATCGGTGTCCAATATGTTTTCTATGTGATCGTTGGCTTGTGCGGTGTTGTTGCTGTCATCGCAATTCCCCTTCTGCGGGAGACGTATGCGCCCGTTATCCGCCAGCGACTTAGTGAGCACGACATAGATGTAGAGAAGAGGCCTTCCGCCGCCCGAGTGCAGAACAGATTAGACTACCTCTGGGTTAATCTGAAACGGCCGGTGATCCTTCTCACCCGCAGTTTCATCTGCTTTATTCTCAGCTTATACATGGCCCTGTAAGTCACTGCCTCTGTTATGTGTTGCGAGTGACTGAACTTTTTCCAGGATGTATGGTTAGTGGTCGAAGGGAAACTTTCTAAACGAAGACGACTGACAGGCTTGTGTCAACCAGGTATCTATTACCTGATGTTCGCCACATTCCCCGGTATGTCTTGATTAGTCAATGTATCTGGCCCTGACCTAATATGTATCTCAACTCTATCTTTCAGACCTGTTCGCCAATGTGTATCACTTCACTGTCGGCATTTCAGGCTTGGCATACATTGGCCTTGGAATGGGTTTCCTTTTAGCCACTATATTCGGTGCTAGGATATCGGACCAGATATATCTTTCAGTACGCACTCGCTTTTGCAGAGGTGCCTGACTTAACCATCACTCAGTTGGCAGCGAGAAACGGAGGACAAGGAAAGCCCGAGATGCGGATCCCCGCGTTGATATTTGGCTCCTTTTTCGTTCCCATCGGATTGTTGTAAGTGGCGTGTTCCACATGACGCGCGTTCCTGTTGACTCGGCTGTAGCTGGTATGGCTGGTCAGCTGAAGCCAAAATCCACTGGATCATGCCGATCATCGGGACGGGGATCTATGGTTTTGGGCTGATGACCACTTTGTAAGTTGTCAGGAGTGTCTTGGATGGATTAAAGCCCCTGAGGTCCTTCACAGCCTTCCGATCCAATTATACCTGGTTGATACTTTTACGTATGCTGCGAGTGCCCTGGCGGCCGCCTCCGTGGGTTCCGTTATCTGGAATGACGAATGATGTCTTGACGTGTTTTACAGGTGTTCCGCTCGTTGCTTGGGTTCATCTTTCCGCTGTTTGGGGAACAGATGTATGCCAAGCTGGGATATGGCGGAGGGAACTCGCTGCTAGCAGGACTTGCCATTGTGATTGGCATTCCATTCCCGGTATGGATTTACTTCTACGGCGAACGCATTCGTGCACGTAGTTCACTGAGCAACTGATAATGACTTAATGACGCTCTTCACGACCCAAGTCTCCTTTTTTTGGGAGCGGCATGGGCTGTTGTACATATGGAGATGGGTACATATTTCGTCCACGATCGCATTTATGCCAGGATCAATCACACGTTGACATGATACACATAGTAGTCGAGTACATATCGTCATTTGTCCGCGGAGATCATATCAATATATCAATATTAATTATCGAGACAAACCGAAACCGCGTTGTTTATGGGCCGTGCTGCTGCCTGGCGTGTGGCCGTCCATGCCTGCACTGCGCACCCGTCTCTCTACCTCATTTACTTTGCCCTCAACCTCGCGCACTGCCCCATCGATCCACTGCAAGCTCTCCAGATGACTGCTTAGGATCTGTGAGATTTGTATCATCGGATCTTCACTGCCCTGAGAAGATCCGTTGGCAGAGGGCGCCGGTGAAAGCGCATTGACTGAATCGATCATCTGAGTCAGAGAACCCGACAGATCATCCAGATGTGAATGGAGTTCAGTCGCCAGAACATAACTGAATTCGGACCGGTGGTGCAACGCCACGGGACAGCGGCAAAAAGGAAAACGTCAGTCATGAGAACTGGGTGTCTCGTTTTCAAACGGGGAACACGCTGACTCACTTTTTGTCCCGTTCAGTGTCAGCAGGACCCGTATCGAGCGCGCGCAGACTGCCCCCCTGACCACCGAGGACTTCGCCGACAGACCGTTCGTACGCGTCCAGCGTGGACAAGAGGTCTTTTTGTTGTTGTTCGACGTGATCGAGCGCTTGTTCGATATCGCTCTGCTCGCGTTCGACGGCCAGGACGTGACTGTATATAGCGCCCAACTGCGTCACACGTATGAACGAATGAAGCGGCGGTCGTCTGATCCAGGTCCAAGGTCGGACTTACGTTGTTCCCGTTCTCCATCAAGGCGCGATCCCACACGGTGACCTCTCCGGCAAACTTGTTGAATTCCCGAACGTGACTCTCCAAGTCAGCTGTCCATTTGTTGACGATCTCTTCGATGGTCTTGCCCCTCAGAACGGAAGGTGGAGGGACGGCGATAGTGGCTGGGAGAGCAGCGGCTGTCAGCGCGGTGAGGGGCAGAGCGTTTCAAAGGGTGTGCAATTTCACCATCCTTGGGTTTATCACCATCCTTTGCTGGTAATGACGACGTGCCCAAGCCCGCTGCGAAATGCGATGAGGGTGAGCGAGCGAGAGTGGAGACGCAACGACGACTGACTTGACGGAGCTGGAGCAGGCGGTTTCTGTGCAAAGAGACTGAGAGTCGTTGTAGGCGTGTCCTTCTTTTCTGACAAGGCGTCTGCGTTCGTTCTGAGCGAGAACATCTTTTCCTCTTTCACGACGCGTCCAACGAGCAACTCACTCCACGCGGTCGGGGTTTGAATTATAATATACTTTTTAGGAATACCCCTGTACGACTCGCTCATACTGCCTCTCGCCGATCCACCGACAACTGCAACTGCGACGCCATCTTTACAATCTCCTTTTCCAACTCTGAAATCTTCGTTTTTCTATCCCAGACCAGTCAGTATAGCGTCACGCCTTTGAGCATCGGACTCACTCAATACTAGACCGTTCTCCGAGCTCAAACGCCTGCGAGACACCAAGCGACCGCGAATTATCAGCAACTCGTTTCCTTCTTTGCTCTTCTTTTGCAACGGCATCCTGTAAGCCCGGCATGATGCGTTCATACTCTCGTTTGAGCTGCACCATAAACAGTCAGCATCAGCCTTCTCCAAACACCGATTGTCACTCACCAACGTGGCCCTCGCCTTCAAGGATCCTTCGTCAAACTTGCCTGCACCAATAACCTCTGACTTCATCCTCGCCAACTCCTCGAACCATTTCGTCTCGCTTTCACTCAGCTCTGGTGATGCACCGTTCATCAACGCTTGCAAAATCTTGTCAGCCCTCCTCATCAACTCCTTGTGCTTCTCCTTCATCCTCTCGACCCTCCCCACAATCCCTTCCTCTTTCGCCCCTTGCATATCCCTCACTCTCTCCTTCAGTAGCCCGATGAGACGGAGCATTTCCCCGCACTTTTTTTGCATCCTCACAAACTCTGCTTTTTGCAGTTCAACCCTATCCTCAACGCTTTTGTGCGCTAGCACCACTGCCCTGATGTGTGTCGTTATCGACGTCACTTGCGTCCCAAGGAAACGAAGTGTGTCCGGCGTCAGCATAAATTCACCTGGTGATGCTCCAGACGAGAGCCGGGGAAGCGAGATGCGGCGCGTCAAGATAGCTGGCGGTGCGAACGGCTCTGCGCTGAGCAGCGAGATGTATGCAGAAGGGCCATCCATCGGAATAAGAAGGTCGCTAGGTGCGGGTAGGGCGAGCGCAGTCGAAGTGGGTGGCGCCGTAATGCTTTTCGATGATGGCTCGGGTGAAGAAAGAGTGTCTGTATGGGAGACAGCCGTGCGGAGATTTAGCGGGAACGATGCGATTCGGAAAGCAGAAGTAAGTATCAGAATACTATAAGAAAGGTAGACGTCGTTGGGTACACAGATGGCTATCACCGGGTTAGAGCACCTTGGAGAAATATCAACAGAAGCGCGCAGAGGTATATCTCGTCATTTCACGCACCGTCGTTGAAAGGAAAATGTATTTAGAACAGGAGATACGTGTGTCCCTACCGATTGTTCAAGCATGGAACTCAACGTTACTCCGTCATCGTCATCCGCACGCAGAGCTGTTGCTAGACTGCGAAGTAGATCCCTAAACTCGAGTGAGTGAACCCCAAAAGCGTGATATATGTAGATGGTGTCGTCATGTATTGGGTCCGGAAGGATAACTGGATAATTTCCTTGCAACAAATCCAGTAGCGAAGAGTTGGTTGACGATGACGGTGCTTTAAGCATGGATATGTGACCCAGGTCGATTGTCTCATACACAGCGAACATGGGAAGTTCGTTGCCCCTTTCCTAATAGTAAATATTAGCCTCCCGCAGAAAATATCAGGGACAAGACGGATACCCACTTGTTTGTTCTCCCATCGAGCTTCAACTTTCTCAACATCCAAGTAAACATCTGCCTTCCCATCTTGATAAGTTACAACAATGATTCCAAGCCTCTCTGTCTCCCCATCGTGATCTTCCTCCCCATCGTCCGCAAAAGCTATATAAGCAATGTCCGTTGCGTCCCCTCCTTCGCTACCTTCCAGGACGCGTGGAGAGGGTTGAAGGAGGAACGGCCCTTGTCTTGAAGGCTGGCTTTTGATCGTATTGGGAGGATGCACAGATACGGAACGTGATACAGCGGGGAAGACGGTGCCTGGAGGAAGCTGCTTAATAAGAGCAGAAACGTATTTATGTTGATAGTCGTAGATCGTCGAGAGATTAGACGCGGCTGCTGATGCATCTTGCGAGACAAATTCTTGTTTTGCGGTAATAAAACACTCAAGGGCGTGAATGAATGAAGACGGCAATGAACTGAACTTAGTTGCGATCAATAATGTGTGACCACAACAGAAGCAGTGACAATACACTCACGCGTTTCGGGGCATGTAGGGACAAATGGCGTAGATGTCCCCCGAACGAGTCAAGGCATACACGGTTAAAGGGCCCCAATCAGCCCTCCCTTTTCCGAAAGTGAAGGAGGTGACCTCGCGCTCTGCAGGGTCTTGGGCTAGGAAAGACCTTGATTTCTTCTCCGGGATGAAGGAAAGCACCTGTTGTGGTTCCTCTGAGTCGACGGAAATGTCGTACTCCCTGAAAATAGGGGTCAGTTGTAATCCAAAAGAATAACATCAACCATAGCTCGCCTGAGCTTTCCATCCACGGTCATGACCATAAGCGTTGATCCCGCTTCTCCCCATGGGTGCCAGTCTACCTTGGCGATGGGTACCGAAGATGTTGTCCCGTGATAGAATTGCCCGACTTGGACCGCTCTGCATTGATGGTGAACGCAAAGTATGACAAGGAGAGGATGATGCATACTTGCAGTCGATTGACGAGGAAACAACTTTTGCATAACCAGCACGGGGTAAAACAACCACCGCAACTTGGTGAGCGCCCGCGACGGCAAGAAGCTTCCCACTAGGGTTCAGTGCAAGTTGGTGGATTTGGAAGTCGACGTTTGGGACGTGGAGAACCTGGAATTGACTTTCATAGCTAGCTCGACCGTGTACGTGGTTCTACACACCTTGTACGACTTGCCCGTCGCGCGACCCAGCTTGGTGTCCCAAAGGGAGGTTATCCTGAGCTCGGAACCCACGGCAACGATGAGATCTGCGTCTTTCAACGCCATGAGCTGGCGGCGACCCGAGAGGACATAGTTATGCTCCGACTGGCTGTCCTCGACAGTGCTGATCGAGAGTTCGTGGTGTTGCTCTGTGAGTGGCGGCTGAGAAGGGGGCTGAAAGATGGGATGAGCGTCGAGCAATGTGTGCCAGTCGTCGTGTGCGATGGCATCAGCCATGTCCATTGCGAGAGGGAGAGTCAAAGTGGTCGCGGTCGTCGTCGCGTCTGATTCTAGAATTGGCAAGTATTTCTCACGGACGCGACGCTGGCTTGCGCGTACTCTGAGTCGATCAGACTTGCTCACTCACCACAATGACCTCCATCGGCACAGGCTACGATCTTTCAGCGAGCACTTACTCACCAGACGGTCGCATCTTTCAGGTGTGCCATCATCCAAAACCCCCATTCTCCTTCTAGCTCAGATATATATCGCCCAGGTCGAGTATGCTAACAAGGCTGTCGAGAACTCGGGGTATGCACCCGTCCGTTTCTCCACCGATCATACTCATGGACCGTGTCATTTAGCACCGCGATCGGTCTCCGAGTCAAGGACGGCGTCGTCCTTGCCGTAGAGAAACTCATTCACTCGAAGCTCCTCGTCCCAGGAGCCAATCGACGGATCCAGACGGTAGATAGACATATCGGCATGGTAAATACCTGGTCTTCCCCCCATTGTTGCTCGGACTCATCATATCTAGGCTACTGCAGGTCTCCTTGCGGACGGCCGTAATATCTCGAACAGAGCGCGCGAGGAATCTGCACACGTTCGTAATAACATGAGAGAACAGCCAACCGTCAAGGTATGGATAGGCTCGTTCCATTATACTGATTCCTCTGAACAAGGAATCGTGCTTCCCGTAGTATATTTCGGATCGCCTGGCACACTATGCGCAGATGTATACGTTGTACTCGTCTGTCCGGCCGTTTGGTATCAGCACCATCTTCACCGGAATCGACAAGACCGGCCCATCGCTCTATGTCGTCGAGCCTAGCGGCGTTTGCCTGGTGTGTTCTCTCCTTGTTGTAATTTCACATAAGCCCATGTGCCGATCAGGGATATCACGGAGCGGCCATCGGCAAGGGACGACAATTGGCCAAGACAGAGCTAGAGAAGCTCAAACTCTCAGAGCTCTCGACGCGGGAAGCAGTCATGGAAGCCGCCAGAATGTCCGTTTCCCATCCCTCGTCCGCACTAGTCGCTAATATTATGCCAGAATATACCTCGTCCATGACGACAATAAAGAGAAAGAATTTGAACTCGAAATGTCGTGGGTGTGCAGCGAGACGAACGGACTTCATGCACCCGTACCAGCCGACCTACTAGCGGAGGCAGAACGAAAAGCAAAGGAGGCACTGGAGAATTTCGAGTAGTTACTTGTGTCTTACCATCGGAAGAATTCAACCCTGTACTCTGATGTCACCGTTAAGACAAAAACACGTCGATTTCCGTCCGAGAAAAAAAAATCGATTGGTGAACATCGTATCTACACAATTTGCTCGAGTTCGCGTGCGTACGCCAGGTTCGCCGCAATAAGCTTCTCTTTGGGGATTTCCGTCAGTTCGTCATTCTTGCGTGCGAATTTGATGAGACCGAGAGTTAGGTCCACTTCCCATCCACGCTACAAAATCCGGTTTAGCACTGACGACGTGACTAGCTCGGGCAATGACGCACCCGTTGTGCGAACGCCAATAGATCAGACTGGGAAGTGAAGAAGAGGAGTGTAGCAGCGTCCTTTAACGGAAGGCTCTCATACGCCGACTCTTCACAACTTGCGATCTCGTTTCTAGTACGCACGTCAGCGTCAGCATGCGCCGCAACTACCAGTAACGCGCCTGATGGTCCCCATGAGACTGTCCACAAAGAATTTATACTCCTCCGCGGGCGCCTCTTCTCTCGCGTTCCAAACCTTGGAATAACTCCCTTCCATGAGCCATCGTTCGAGGTTGACCGGGTGGGCAATGTAAGGGTTGGCACTGATTTCGTCGGCAGGAAGAGGGAGGGATTCGAGGGTTGTGTGGAAGTCGGCAATTCTGTTCTGGGTGAGGAGGCGGATGAGGTTGAGCCCGCGAACGGGAAATTCACGTTTCGAAGGGGGCATAACGGATCTGTGGAGAAAATGAGCAATGAGTAGGGGTCGTCGGGGACTAGATTCGCCCTGACCTAAAGTCGGTATAGAATGCCTGTAACTGGGAAAAATATCTGTCAAACGAGGGGACGTCCTTGGCTCGTATGCTACAGAAAGCACCGATCTCGAGGATGTCACCTGCGTCGAGGTGAGACACATGGAGACGTGGATAGTTCAAGGCACTTACGGGCGACGGTCAAGTCTTGCAAGTTCGAATCAGAGGTTGGAATGAGCAGGCCAGTCTGTATCAAGCCGATCTTGGGGTCGTTGGGACGATGTCACCTGGATGACGATGGAATGTGCAGAACTTACCTTGAGCTGGGCAAGCAATGCGCCGCATTTCTTGAGGTCGGTCGGGCGTGCGTCAAACGCGCGCTGCAGTTCACGGTAGAGCGCACCCAGCTGTCTAGAAGCCATCGCGAGCGCTGTCGAGGCTTGCTTGGTCGATGTCTGAGCGAATATCTTCACAACGCACACGCGTCCTTGGACGCGTCAGCTAACAGCCACTTCTAAGCACCGAACTACATCTTATCCTCTACATTTGCCTCACCATGGATCGCATCGACATGAACAGACTCAAAAGCGGCGAGGTTAACCTCGGTGTGCGTATCCATTCAGTCACCAGATGTTCCCTACCCACATGGACTCTCGCAGACATCCATCATGGCCGTCCAATTCGACCGCGGGGTCGTCGTCGGCGCAGATAGTCGCACAACGACTGGAAGCTACATCGTTCGTCGTTGACCACTCTTTCTCTTTACTCTCCTGACGTCTTTGCACGATAATCCAGGCCAATCGTGTCACAGACAAACTCACGCACATCCACGATCGCATATACTGTTGTCGATCCGGGTCAGCAGCGGACACACAGGCTATCGCTGATGTGGTCCACTATAACTGCCAGTTAACAACGTGCGTCGAACGCTCGTCCTCCTATTCTTCTAATGTACATCTGAGAATAGGCAGATGCGCGGCGCTCCTCCCTCCGTTGCATCAGTGGGTGCTACCTTTGAGAAATTGTGCTACGACAACAAGGGCTGGTTGTCTGCCGGAATCATAGTGGCTGGCTGGGACAGGGAGGTTGGCCCTAGCGTCTACAACATTCCCCTCGGCGGGGGACTTTTCCGCCAACCGTGGGCCATAGGTGGTGCGTCAAGAGGCTCTGAATGTCATATTTTTGGGTCTGGCTGAAGTTTTTTTGATGCTAGGTTCTGGATCAACGTACGTATATGGTTACTGCGATGCTACCTATCAAGAGGGATGGGGGAGAGACGAGACTGTCGAATTCGTCAAGAACAGTGTGTCCACACATACTTCGCTTTTCTTTCAGGAATGCTCACTTTATTCCCCACAGCGCTCGCACTTGCAATGTCCCGAGATGGCTCATCAGGCGGCGTCATTCGCATGTGCGTCATTACTGAGGATGGCGTTGAGCGGTTGTTCGTGCCCGGTGACAAACTTCCAGCGTTCTGGGAGGGTAAGGACGTGGCACCGGCGCATCGCAAGGGATTCGAGAATGTGCCAGTACCGATGGCTGTGGAATAATTCGTATAATAAAGTGTCGTTGACAACACCGTCAAGACATTGTTACGCGAATAGCAACAGTCTTGCGAGTGGATCCGTAGATGTACCTATAAATCCTCATAAACGATTGCATTGTTCGATTCTCCTCTCCTCTCCTATTTCCCAACCCTCAGCTTTATCAGCAAAAGCATCGCCCTCCCACATCCTCAATCTCCACAACGCAATTGCAAGTGCAGCCGTGTCCGCACGTTTTGCTGTCTGTTCATTTGACAGCAGAAGAAGTGCATGGCTCCCTTTCGCGTCGCCTTTTGTGCGTCCTTTACTCGTGGTCCCCGTTTTCGAGGTTGAGCGCGTTCCACGAAAATGTCGTTCAACATAAAGTAGATTCGTGAGTAACTTGTGAAAGGCGGCACGGTGCGGTGGAGAAGGGAACGTAGAGACACCATTGTACAAGGGAACGCGTGGGTTCGGTAAAAAGGTCGCAAAGGGTACGGCCAGAGGATGACCCGCCTCTTGTTCCGACACGTCCTCGGGGACGCTCACACGGTGAAGGCTTGAGAGTGGCGGAAGACCTTTGTCGTGCGTGGAGTTGGGAGGAGAACTAGATTCGCTGGATGGAATGTCTGGTTCTTGTGACGGTCGAGGCCGTAACTTTGTTTTCGAATCGCGGTTGACGGGAGGGACGACGAGGACAGCAACTGCATCGGGGTATGGTATTATGCTTGTCTCACGGAAGGCCTTGAACTCGGATCGCGTCAGACGTCGAAGAATCGTGGGGTCCACTTCCGCATCGAACTCGACTCGACCTCGGTTCCGTTTGAGAACATCAATCAGCACCTCAAGTTCTTGGAGGACGCGAAGACGCAAGAGGTAACTGATATGTGAGCAGAGGTGTTTGGAAAAGAAAATGTTTGCGCCGTAGCGAGGGAGTGAGACTGACGGTGAGGGAATACATGTGAGCTATTGAGGAAGAAGGCATCGAGATAGCCACCTGGTGATTTCATGGTTCCAACGGCATCCTTCCAACAGGGCACGTAGACGGAGACGCGTGCTTTCCTCCGCTTGTATTTCGGGTGTTCGAGCCCATCCGGCATGAGGACCTCCATCGAACCAACGTTCTGCGTTGATGGCAAGCGTAGCACCGCGAGTCTAACGAGAAACTCTAGACATGAAAATGAGATGATAATTATTCGGATACGAAAGCATACACGTACCGTTGGGCAGATGCCTTTTGGAAATCGTGCATTGTCGCAGCGGACTAGCCAACATTCTGACTGTCGATAGGTGTGAGCGTGCAAAGTGGGGAAACGGGTGGTGGAACGCACGGTACGGGCTTGACCACCACTCACGTTCTTGCGTGGTCATTTCCCTCGGAGGATCGTGTTCTTCGTGAAAGCCTGGTCGAGGACCCAGACGCACCCTCGGAGGGAGACGCTTATGTCTTGCAAACACCCGTTTGTCCGTTATCGGGTTCTGGTCGAGCAGAATCGAGCGCGTCCGCCCGGCAGGGTGAAAAGACGGCAAGGAGACAGGAATCGGTCGGTACAATGATTTTCTCTTGCGAGAACCGACATTTTGTGGCCAGGCGACGTGTTTCGTAGCAAAGTGTGTGCAAGGCGGGTCTTGGAGTGCTTTGAGAAGACGCGGGAGGAGACGAGGCATGTTCCATTCCGCTGACTCGCGTCTTGGGTGTCGTTAGCAGCGCATCTTCAGTTCATGCAGGGGTGGCCAATCTAACTCCTCGACAGACATAAATGTCCCCTGCGCCGAGACCGCAGCCTATCAGCTGAGTATGGTCACATGCCAGCTGGCCCATTCATAACACTAGGGCACCAGGGCATCAGGGCACCCACTCTTTCTCCATGACAATGTCAAAGGATACCAACATGACCCCGAGCGAGACACCCACCATCCCAATCACCCTGGCTGTCGTCGGCTGTGGACAGCGCGGAACAGTGCGTTGTCTGGTCCCATCGCCGACCCCCTGTCTGTGCTGACGAGCTTATCTACAGAATTATGCAGTCTACGCCCTCGAACAGCCTTATCAATGCAAAGTCGTAGCGATCGCAGAACCCCGCCACAATACTCGCGCCCTCTTTGCCAAGGCGCACGCCGTCGACGATACCCTTGTCTTCCATACCTGGCAAGATCTCCTCAAAGCCTCCGCAGAGAGGCTTCAGACAGTTGGGAAACGCCTGGCAGATGCTGTCATCGTCGCTGTACAGGATCATATGCACAAAGATGTCGTCCTGGCCTTTGCTCAGCAGGGATATCATATCCTGTGCGAGAAACCGATGGCGACAAACTTGCGCGATCTCGTTGAGATGGAGAAGGCGATAAATGACGCCGGGGTCATATTTGGAATGGGACACGGTGCGCATCATGCCTCACAAATATCAACCATAGGCTGACAACTTTGCAGTACTGCGTTACTCACCATACACCAAGGCACTCACAGAAGTAGTTCGTTCCGGTCAGCTAGGAGAGCTCGTGAATGCCGTGCATATTGAGCCTGTCGGTTACTTCCACTTTGCTCATTCATTCGTCCGGGGTAACTGGGCTAATGAAGCGGAGAGCTCATTCTCCCTTATGACCAAGAGTTGCCAGTAATCTCTATCATCTTCCGCTTTGATGCCTCTCTCACCAAGTACTATCTAGCGATATCGACATTCTTTGTCATTGGCTGTCCCCAGCTAGTCCTACCAGAGTTTCTTCGTTCGGATCTCTGCATCATTTCAAGAAAGACAGGAAACCGGCTGCTGCCGGGAACGCATTGCGGTGCCTCGAATGTCCCATTGAAAACGAATGCCCATACAGCGCAAAGAAGAGTATGTTACCCCTACACATAATCAATACTTTGTCTCTCAACTGCCTCTACAGTATACCTGGATCCCGTGTCCCAAGGAAATACAAACTGGCCCGCAAGCGTCCTCGTAGATGGCATACCTGACATTGAAAACATAACGGAGGCGTTACACAAAGGCCCTTACGGAAAATGTGTCTACGAGAGTCGGAACGATGTTTGTGATCATCAAGTACGTGCTCCCAACATGCTCTCCCAGATGTTAGGTTCCACTGATCTTGCACCAAAGGTGGTCAATATCGAGTTCTCTTCCGGAGCTACTGCATCCTTCACGATGGTTGCGTATACATCCCTCGTTTGTGAGCGTCAAACGCGCCTTCACTTTACGCATGGCGAAATTGTGGGCGACATGAATACGTTCACGGTGACCGATTTCCGAACCGGTAAACAAACCACACAACACCCTCCCAGGGAGGGCGTTGGTCATGGAGGAGGAGATATCGGACTCATCCGAACCTTCGTTGATGCGGTGCGATTGGGCGATCAATCAATTCTTGGCGTTACTGTGGGAGAGATACTGACGAGCCATCTTACGGTATTCGCTGCGGAGCAAAGTCGGAGGGAAGGCAAAGTCGTGGACTGTGCGCAGTTTGAGAAGACCACCCGGACGGATCTGAACTAACAATAATATGTACTTGGCTAGCTTTATCGAACTCGTGCAAATATGGTGAAATGATATGAAACAGGCTGTTTGCATCAGTCCGACCGGACAGCAAAAAGCACCAAAAAATGCCCACTGGCTGGATTGAACAACCGACCTCATCATTACAAGTGACGCGCTCTACCACTGAGCTAAGCGGGCGACTACTTCAGATCGTTATCATCAGTATGAGAACGTTTGAGTATTTGAACCTGACTCTACACTTTGACATCCGACGGACTGCTCATCATTCAAAATGTGCCCAGCTGCGCCGCTGCGGACGTGAGTCAGGGACTCTAGTAAACTGCGCACTGTACTCACCTCAAATACTGAGCACGATCGACTGAATGCAAAACGATAATACATCATGAACAACTCTACCCACGAGAGCACCCTCGCGTTAGCAGGTGGTCGTACGCTGGCTTATGCCACTGCTGGGAAGGCGTCCAGCACGACCGTTCTCCTTTACCTCCATGGCGCCTTCACGGTCGGAGAGACATCCAGGGTCTCCAGTACCATCGTGTCAAAGGATATTCACCACATCTGCCCCACTCTCCCAGGTTGGGGAAACACTTCCCCACCTCCCCCATCCACGCCATACGTCGACTGCCTCACCAGCGACATGACTGCCCTCCTTGACCACCTCTACCCCGAACACGGGAGGAACATCAAGCTCTACGTCGCCGGAGGATCTTTTGGCACCGTACCGACCCAGATATTGTACGGTGCCTCATATGACAAGTTCCCGTATGGACGGTGTATCGTCGGCGTGTTGCTCATGGCGGCACTCACGCCCTTCCGCTATCACGAGGATTACGCAAGGCATATGACTTGGAGTAATTACTTTTTCGTTGGCCCTGTCACCCGGTGGCTCGGCCTTAGTCCCCTGCTCACCTATCTTGTGACGCTCGGCATGGCGAGAAAAATGTCCAGCGTCGAGAACGCGGAGAAGTTCTTGCGGGAGTTCCTGTTCGACAAAATGGATGAGGCAGAGAGGGAAGAGTTTGCACAGTGGAGGGCGAAGGAGGGTATAGCGGAGGGCGAAACGGAACGTCGGTTTGCTGCCAATGCCGTGCGCAGCGTGGCGAACTCTTGGGAGGGTTTCAAGCTCACGCCCACTGTCCTGCACTCGGACTGGGGCTTTCGGCCAGATGCACTGGATGAGGAGCATTCTCGTCCATTTGTCATGTTGGTGACGAGTCCTGGGGATAAAGAAGCTCCTGAAGCGTGGACGCAGTACTTAGCTGCCTCTTACAAGAATACCAAGGTCAAGACTCTCCGTGGCGGACATATTGGTATTTTATACCACCTGAATGATGTATGGGCAGAATTTTTGGAAGGGGTAAACTAGGATTGGGTGTCGCAGAACGAATTCGAGTGTATGTAAAATCGGAGTTACACGGTGTCGCAAAACAAATCAATGAGGGTGTCGCAAAAATAGTCAATGAACGCAGATAAATGAAAGCACTGTTTGATCAATCATGAAGTTCCAGCTCTCTTCTGATTATCTCTCGAACTTCCCTGATCCCTCCCGCCTCCCGCTTGACCCGCCGAGGACTCCGCACAAGCAGCTGCTCCACACTGTCCAGACGGGCCTTACTTCCGGGGCTCGCAGGCGGGCCACCCCCAAACAATCTCGATCCAGGGCTAGCTGGGGGGACCATCTTGCTTTTCGATGACTTGGTCGGACTCGTAAAGTCCTGCTTTGCAGGACCTTCGGTGGTGTCTGAGGTTGATGCCGTAGGTGGCATTTCCAGCCACTCTTCGCCATTAATATCAAGCGATTTTAGGAAGAACGGACAGAGCGTCGTAAGCAATTTCAGTGATTCGGAGGCTTCTGATATCGACATCGGGACAGGGGAAGATTTCACGACGGCAGTCATGACCTCGCTGGCGGGGAGGGCTTTGCGCTTGCGAGTAGTCGGCGTTGCGGTCGAGCCAACGGGGGATGAGAACAGCCTGGTAAAGTTGATTTTGTGGAATCCTAAAAATTATGCTTGGCACTCACATCCAGGTACTCTCTGCAACACCACCCAGCCGACCGAGCAAGCAACGTCGCCGGATCTCTTCCTGTCCTAGTTTCTGAATCTGGTCTCTGGTCAGTTTACCGCCTGCGACTTCGGCGCTCTTGGCTTTAACCGGGGTGGACGTTAATGATTTAAGGCGGATGCGATCATAGAGTGCTTGACGCCGAGAGGTGCTTGGAGTGGACGGTGCAGTCTGGGCATCGGGGCCGCGCTGGTGGGCGGGCGTTGTGGGGAGTACGTCAGATTCTCCGGATCCGAGACGCTTACGTGCGGGTGTCTGTGGTGTGAGCAGTCCCGCGAGAGGATCAGCTCGTTTGAACCGAGAAGACGGGGTGCGAAGGAGCGCGGCGGAAGATTTAGAAGGCGAAGCCTCGCTAGGCTCGAGTTTCGTGGTCGGAAAGGGGACGAGGAATTCACGAGGAGCACTGGTGGATTTAGAAGGGGACTTGGAGGGAGAGGAGGGGCTGGAGGGAAGCATGTTTGCAAGGACGGCCGCACCCTTTGGAGATGCAGACGCAAGCACACGAGTGAGAGAGGAAGGCTGGATGGCGTGAGTGACGAGGCGGGGTAAGTCTGCCAAGGGCACATTTGGAATCGGGGAGGTGTCCGAATGGTGCTGGGAACAGAAAGGTAAGTTGCAGAAGGGAGAGAGAAGTGGGCAAAAGGAGTACGTTGACCCAAGATTCGAGCTTCGAACGGAACTCTGCGCGACGTTTATCCGCGTCGGTGGTCCACCTTGCGACTGCGGCCATGCCACCGGTCATGCCCTTGTCGATGTCCATATCGACCTCGATGCCGATGCCGTAGACAGGGACGCGCTTTCCGGCAGCCTTTGAATAGTGCGAGGTGGGGTTGACAACGAAGCCCATTGAGCCCCGTGACCAGTCCTTTGGGGGAGCGGAGGGGGCGAGGAACGGGTTGGGATCGTCGTGGGTAGCAGGGGGAAGGGAGGTGGTGTCCCATTCCCAGACCCAGCAGAGACGCATGAGATCATGGTCGTCGAACTTGGAGGTGAAGCCAACGTATGTGGTGAGGGAGACGTGGTTGAGGACGTTGCGCACGATGCCGGTCTGCTCTGAGGGGGAGACGGCACAGGTGGCGAGGGCATGAGAGAGGGCGTGTTGGAGGGCGGAGTGGACGGTGTCCAGTCGTGCGAGGTGTGAGGGCAAGGAACGTGAGGGGGCGCGTCGGGGGGAGCGGGGCGGGGAGGCATACGCGATCCGACGTCTCTTTGGTGTCGCTTCGTCGTCTGAACTGACACAGACGCGCTTTTTGACGCGGAGGGCGGTGTAGAGGGACATGAACGAGCAACGACGACAAGGAGCGTGTCTGATCGAAAGACACGTGCACGTGATATATTCTCACGGGGTCTGATCCTCCTCCTCGTCCCTTGGCCTCATTGTTATGCGCACCTCCGCTTGAACACCAACCACGATGGATGTTCATCCCCTGTGAGTACGTCGACGTCGACCCGCTCCCCGCTCACTCTTTTCCAACAGTCGCACTTCAGTCTCTCGTTTGTCCTGTACGTCTTCCACCTCCCTCTCGTCACCTTCTCATACCTTCCCAATTTAGCCGAAATTGATACCTTCCTCGCAAAAGAGCGCGAATATACCGCCCAGATTGACGAACTCTCCACAAGCTTGGCTGCCTTTCGCGCTGCCTACACAAGCTCTCAGGACGAGGTCAAACGCAAGACAGACGAAACCGCTGCTCTCATTGCAGAACTACATGCGCTCAAGGTCCGACGCCTTCTCTCCGCCCATTCTCCCACTCACCCTTGTCTCCAGGGACACGAGAAACGCGTTATATGTCTCTTGGATGGCGACGGCACTATATTTTCTCCCGACCTCATTGCTCGAGGTCAGGAAGGCGGCCACGAGGCTGCCAGGCTGCTGACCGAAAAGACACGCCAATACCTCGCCTCCGATCTCGCTCACGAAAAGTTCCACCTCTGGGTCTATTTATTTTGTAACAAACGTGGTCTTGTCGAAACATTTTCCAGGGCCAACCTTTCAGCCGCTAAACTAAAGTTTGATGACTTTATCATTGGCTTCAATCAAGCCGCCGAGCGCTTCTTCATGGTCGACGTCGGCGGTAGCAAGGAGGCTGCAGATGCAAAAATTAAAGGTCTGTTTTTCTTCTGTTTCCAGGTGTCGTCCCGTATCCTTACTTTCCATACCTAGTTCATCTCGAAGATAATATCCGACTGCCCCAGACCCACAAAATTATATTTGGAGGTATTTCTCTTCCCTTTCCTTCTTTCATCCTCCGCCAATTCCTTGTCTAGGATCTCACGACAATGGATACGTCAATATCCTTCGTTCTGTTATTACTGAAGGTTTCCGTGACAAACTCATCTTAATGCCCGGTTATTCCGACGTCGCTTTCGACATCAAAGCTCTTGTGCTTCCCGAACTTCGCATCCCAGAGTTATTCATTGCTGCGAAATTTGTCAATCCCTCTTACATATCCATTGCATCCGGTCCTCCTCCTGGCCTACCTATTCCTTCCAGGCTCGCAGCGCCCTATACCCAAATATCTAGTCCATCAATAACAACAACAACATTAGCTCGCGCACCTGTGGATATTTCCAATTCCATTCCCAGGCGTAACTCAATTCAAAGTTATAAATCGGCACTGCAAACCGGCCGCAGTGACCCCATTACTACTTATGAACACAGCGATAGCAGCGGTTCCACAGATGAACCCCACCCAGCGCAACTCCTTCAGTTTACTCGTAGAGTCTCGTCGCCAGGGAAACAACGGCGCCTCAACCCCAATTTAGTTGAGTTTGCGTTCTCGTCCCAGTACCTTGACTGAGCCTTTTGCGTACCCCAACAGCCTTTGTCGAAGCGTGCGTTGATTTGCATCGATAATTCATTACAGATTCTGACTCATGGCTACAGAAAGCCCACCCCCTTGCACCCTACATTATCTTGCACAGTGCCGACATGGATCAGACTGCAGATACGCTCATGACTATGATTTTGAAGAACACCACTATTTCGAGCTGAGCGAGAACGCTAAGAAGACGCCTTGCAAAGTCGCTAATGACGGTATGTTCCCTTCCGTCCATCCTATGCCATGTCTCTCATTGGGCTTCATAGGCGGACTCTGTCTGTTTGGTGAGGACTGTGTTTATGGACATACATGCCCCCAAAGCACGACATGCCACTTCCTGAAACTGGGGATATGCAAATTTCAAGCTGGTTGGTGTTTAATCGTGTCGTTGAACAGCACTCTCAGACCTTGTACAGCTGGAATGCACCGGCTACCGAGCACTTGAGCGGTTTATCGAGTCCACGGCATTGCATTAGTTATTAAAACATCGTCGGGACCTTTGTCCTCCTATTTGTACATATATGAGCTTCACCAAATTTTTCTTGTTCAATATATTTTTCTTCTCAGGGCTCGAAGGTGGCGGTCTTGGAAATGAACTGATGGAATTTTCCATTGACGTACTAAAGCCTTCTGAGCGAACCGAGATTCGTGGATTTAGGCTGGCAGGTTCGCGTGACTCGGTCGACCTTACTGCATTCATGCCATCTTCTCCACCTCGAGCGCCAGATGCCCCTTCCGTTATGGGCTGCCAAGAACCCCGCGATCTAGCCTGATTAACTACTCAGAGAGGCTAGCCATCATGCTGGCTTCCATTCTTTAAAAAGCCTCAGCCTGCTTTCGCCCGCTATTTTCTTTCCGCCTTGCTTGCCTTTAATATGGCAGCCCCCCAGGTCAATGAGGTTAGCCAACAGGCTTGGTAAGTGTACTAGATTCTGAGCGTTGTGCTACAGGCCTTGATTCGACGGTCTCGTTTTGCAAGGGACGAGACGATCACACGACTGTTGAGTATGTCCACATGACCGCCCCCCCGCTTTGGCCACTCTGACCTCTCTCGATAGCCCTTTCCTCGACGACAATTAAGCGAAACGTCGATCTGGAGAACCGCCTAGTAGAGCTGGAGGTTGAGCTAGCGTTATGGAAGCAAGCTCACGCTACAGCGCTCGAGGGGGCAGAACGAGAGACAAAGGCCCTTAAAGGAAGGCTTGCCTCTCTCAACAGTCAGTTTGCATCCATGGAGTCCCTTATGGTTTGTTTTTATCTTTATTTTTGTAACACTTCGATTGGTCGGTCTCATCATCGGTCCCAAACAGAGCCAGAGCTCGTTAATTCTCTGCGTCGTTGACGGTGATGCTTGTGTATTTACCGAGTCCCTCCTCAGGCAGGGCCATGAAGGTGGTCGCCAGGCTGCTCAGCAGCTGACCAAGGCAGTCGCCGACTATTTAACCAGCCAAGACATGCATATTTTAGGACGGCTGTCCTTTTGGGTCACCATTTATTATAATAGGATAGGACTCGCCAGCGTTCTTGAGCGCCATCAAGTATGTACGCCTGAACAGTTGGAGGCCTTCACAATGGGCTTCAGTCAGGCGTCCCCAAGATTCTTGCTGGTAGATGTCGGGTATGGCAAAGATGCTACATTTACAAAGATAACAGGTTTGTCGCGTGTTTTATGCGTTCCGTTTGTGTTTAATTCCCTTTTAGAATATCTACAAACCTACATTCGTTTTCCACAGACACAGCGGATCTTCCTTGCGGGTGAGGCTCTTTTTCACAGTAACCAATCGACACATGACTAACGCCCATACAGGTGGTTCCGATAGTGCATATGCATCGACTATTGCTACACTCCAGAACGATGGTTTAGCGGGCAAACTAGCATTCCTTGAAGAGGGAGGTGTTTGTGCCAATCGATCGCCTCGACTCCGCTTGCCTACTGTATATGTCGACAATCTATTCATGACGCATCAAGGCACACCCCCTCCTAGTGCGACTCATCACCCCCCTCCTTTGAATGTCACCGGCCTCAGTCCCTTTCATGCATCCGGCGGTTTGCCAACACCACGCTCTCCCCCTAGTGTACCAACACCTTCGACTGGCAAGCTGATTGACCCCAACTTGGCAAGTAACGTGTGGTACTACACAAAGTCGTCCTGCTAATTTGTGTTGGTTCATGCTACAGCCACTTCACAAACGTCCGTCCATATCCTTTTTTTTCTAGGGCATACTGGACTGACGCGCACCTAAGCAGATTCCCCTCCGCCCTGTAATGAATTCTACCTCATGTCCTGCACTAAAGGCGTAAGTCTACGACGTGACTGGGCCGTGGTCTAACGCTAAAGGTCAATTATAGGGGACCTGTAAATACTCACATGACTACGTGCTGACTCCGGATCAACTGGCGACATTGGCTTCCAATGCTAAAAAGGCACCCTGTAACTTTCTCAAAAATGGTACGGAGCCCGATAGACGATTTGTGGCGCGTCTGCTTATATGTACCTTCAGGCCTCCAATGCCCGTATGGCGACCGCTGCTGTTGGGGTCACACATGTCCGAACGGTTCCAAGTGCTTCCACCTGAGCAAGGGCAAATGCTGGTTTAAAGGCGGTATGTGTACCCATGACATCAGGTTGCGTATGCACTCAACGATGCAATCCTGGGCAGAGGGTATGCACGACGTTGCCTCACCGGAGCTGTCGAGGTATGATCTTTCCGAGTAGTTTGCGAGATGATGATGATCGCGTTGTGTGTACTGGAGTATTCGATTCCCGCGTTCGTGCTTTTAAGGCGTCCACTCTTTTTCAACTATTGTGCTGATTATATGTACCGTCACGGTTATACCACTTTCGCTCGTTTTCTTGATAGTGTAGGACTGGATTTCTTGTTTTTGCAATAGCAATCTACTAGTCGCAGGCCCATCTGGCGTTGTGTCACGATGATGAGCAGCCGTGTGAAATCAATGATAACGACTAGCAACGCTGATTCAACGCTCCTTGCTCTCATCCAGCATGGCTTCTGTAAGTCTTCGCCTCCATTCGCCTCTCATCCCCTTATAAAATCCCCTTCCAGCACGATGAACAGGACGATCTCAAGCCATCCGCCACCCCAGGTGTGTCAAGCGCCTCAATCAGATGACCCAAATCTCATCTGACCCCGATTTCCAGGCTACAAGCCAACCGCTGCGAAGACCGCCGAAGAGTATGCCAAACTGGATGCCGAGGACGAAAGTCTTGCGCGCTGGAAAGCTAGTCTAGGCATCGTTCCCGGCGGGTCTACTGGAGACACTAGTTCTCCAAAGGTAACGTTCGCTCCTCCATACGAGTGGCACTCGTAACCAATTCATTTTTATCAGGTCACTGTCCTGACCCTGGAGCTCGACTCGCCGACGCTTCCTGCAGGCAAGAAGCTCGTTTTTAACCTTGCAGATACTGCAAAACTTGCGGACACCAAGAAGAACCCCATCGTCATCAAGGAGGGTGTTGAGTACAAGTGCGTATGATCTTCTTCCTCGTCATCTGTCTAACCTTTTATCAGTGTGCGCATCACGTTCAAAGTGAACCACTCGATCATTTCGGTATGTTCTTCGTCTGGTAATCTGACGATGGATATGCTCACGGGGCTACTAGGGTGCCCGTTACATACAGGTCGTCAAAAGAGCAGGTATCAAAGGTGAGTCTGAGGACCTGCGGGCTTGGTTGGTCGTTGATCTGGATGTGCAGTGGACAAGTTAGAGCAGATGCTCGGTTCCTATGGTCCCAGTCCCACTGGAGAACCATACACCAAGAACTTTGATCCCGAAGAATCGCCGACAGGTTTAGTCGCCCGTTCGGGTTCGTACAACGTCAGAAGCCGTGTCGTCGATGACGACGGTGAAGTTTATGCTGGTATGTGCACTGAGTTTTGTAACCATACCACAGTTTTGATGTGTGGAATGTGCAGACTGGGAGTGGTCTTTCAAGCTCGCAAAAGAGTGGTGAACAATGAGCGTCGTTCTTTTTCCCCTTGTTTCAGCATCATCTTCGGGCATCGTCCTTGCATACTACAACCCCGTATTATCCTGCATGTACTCCTCACTCTCCGTTTCATTTTGTACGTTAAGAGTCATGTCTGGTTGTTACCCATCCCTACTATCCGCTTGACGATTCTGTCACCGCCAACTTCCACTATTAGTAGGGAGGAGGCGAAAGATATTTGTCTTTTTCCATGTTACCGACGACCCACATGATGTCTGCATTAATCTTAACAAGCAAAATCGCCCGGAAACACCTGCGAACGAGTTCGCTGTCATCGTCGACGCGGAACCTGTTGCTTGGTCGCAGTCCTAAATGTTACCCCAAACCAAGCACGTCTCTCGTTCGTTTTACTTCAAGTTCGGTTGCCCCTCCAGCGACATGGGTCGACCGCTTTCCAGCCAGCATACGACCGTACATCTATCTGACCAGGGCCGACAAACCCATTGGGTCGCTCTTACTCTTCTATCCGTGCGGTACGTCTGTTCTGTGCAGTTCGCCTCTCTTTTGTTCATAAGTCATACGCTCAGCATGGTCCATCACCATGGCTTCCTATGCGTTCCAGGCGCCGCTCACGACCTCGCTCACCTACCTTGGTATATTCGGTGTCGGCGCGTTCGTGATGCGAGGCGCGGGGTGCACCATCAACGACCTGTGGGACAAGAATCTCGACAAGGCTGTCGGTCAGTCTATCCTTCCGCTTATCGCATTCATGCGTTTTAGTGACTATGGTTTTTTTCTTTACTTGAAAACAACAGAGAGGACGCGCATGCGACCGCTTGCCAACGGTGACATCACGCCTCGTCAGGCGGTCGTGTTCCTCGCGGGACAAATGACGGTCGGACTGGGCATCTTGTTGCAGCTCAACACATATAGGTACGCCCGCAGTGTCCTTGTTTATTCCGACTGCATGCCTTTTCCAACAGTATCCTCCTGGGCGCATCTTCCCTCGCCATCGTGGTCATATACCCGTTCATGAAACGTATCACGTATTGGCCTCAAGCCGTTCTCGGTGAGTGCATTTGTGCAGTACTGCCCTCTTCCCCACGCGCGGGGGATCTGGACTGATAAGCTCACTCCTCCTGATCCCGGTGTCCGTTTCCGTTTGTTTCACTTTGGACAAAAAGGCTTGGCGTTTAATTGGGGAGCACTCCTCGGCTGGTCTGCCGTCGCAGGCGCCGTCAACTGGAGTGTTTGTCTGCCTCTGTACGCTGGTGGTGTATGCTGGACGCTCGTGTACGATAGCATTTACGCCCATCAGGTAAGGCCGCTCTTCGCTTCGCGGCCGAGAACATCGGTTGCGACCTCGCCTCACTGATCTCACGATTCGGCGCTTTCGTTTGTTTGCACAGGACAAGGGCGACGATGTCAAGGTGGGCATTCATTCGACGGCGTTGTTGTTTGGCGACAAATCGCTGCCTATCCTGAGTGCGCTGTCCGTGTCGACCATGTCCCTCGTCACCTACGCGGGGATGTTGAACGCTCAAGGTGCACCGTTCTATATCGGTGTGGGTATCGGTGCGGCACAGCTTGCTCGGGTTCTTTGGGCGACAAATTTTGATAGCCGACCGAGTTGCTGGCGTGGCTTCGTCGGCTGTGGATGGTCTGGGTTCTGGGTGTGGATGGGAACTTGCGTTGATTATGTGACCATGACGGCAGGCGTCGTATGGTAGACGAGAGAACGCGTAAAGTACTAATAATGCAGAAGGAATAGAGATAAACTGCAAGGGATACAAAATTTGTACAGAAACAACGGTTTAAGATACAACAAGTGACCCAACGAGAAATTAAGTCGTCAGTTTGCGAGCCCTAAGCCAGCCATTGAATGTGACAACACCGAGCGTCCAGCAGAATGCGAAGCACGTGGTGGCAACCGCAACATTCAGGAACATCATCATATCTTTTGGGAAATGCGTATCAACACGTTTGTTCGATAAACAATAGGAACGAAACGGCTCACCGTCACGCCCTTTCCGCATGGCGGCGAGGGTAACCTCTTCCGTGCTGAACATGAACATCAAACCACCACATGCCAGGAAGAAACTTCCCAAGGCTTCCGTCGGCGGCCTAGAAGGCAGCACGGACTTGGGGGGACCAAGCCAAAGGAAGAAGTATGTGAAACATCGAAGCACCGAGAACCCGAGGAGCAGCCAACCCCATAATTCATGGATTTGGACCTGTCCGATCATCAGTTGATGAATGGGAGGTTACGATACCGGCTGGGCCCTACCTGGAAGACATAGGCTTGGGCATGGGCACTCATGGCAGCGCCTGTGACACCGATAACAAGGGCCGGGAAAGGATTGAAGCTAACCCTATAGCTAGGTGGCTCAGCAATAGTATCACGTCGTACTGGTCCTAGGGCAGCCGTTGCAGAGGCCGCCAGCCAACGACGTATACGCCTAGACTCCATTCCCATCCCTATGAGGCCAGCAAACCAAAACATGACCTTGAAGATGGTGGATATTATATAGGGTACGCGAGGAATGAACGATTTGACGTACCGCGATGCTAATGTGCTGTACCTGCTTCGTCGTGTAGGGGTCTCCCGGTTTCGCGCCGAATCTCTCCATCCAGGTGTTGGTAATTCCATATAGGAAGATGACGGTAGATTCGACAAATTCTGCCGAGATGCTGTTTCCAATCGGCGAAATGTTCCATGCCCACCCCATTTCGGAGTGTGATCCCAAGAAGCGGGCAAATGTGAAGAGGCCATAACACCAAAATATGCCACCCTCTGGAATGGAGAGGGTGAGGAACATATTACGAAGATACCAAATCTTTTCGTCTTACTGATGAGATGGGCCAGACATCCATTGATGTAACTATCTCGACAGCCACCGGTATAAATAACAATTCCCGACAGGACCATTCCGAATGCGGCAAAAATAAGGAATCTCTCGATGGTAGAGTACACGGCATGCGAGACGCGACGAAGTAAAGGCTGCCTAGGAGGACGGACGGGAGTGACCACGATATCGCGAAGGGTGTCATCAGAATGCCTTGAAGATTCGGCGTCAAAAACGACGTGATCGGACGAGACTGAATGATGGTGTTGATGGGAGGACATTTGTTTGATGTGATCGAATTCGTCAAGGTCTTCCGAGGCAAGACCGGCGTACGCTGACGACGAGGGCGAGTCTTGGTTTCCCAAAACGATCGAACGCCAAAATTCCCTGAAAGTGAGTTTTTGGGAAGACGTGAAAAAAGCACAAAGACGAATGCAAAAGGCAACAATGTCGACTGCAGATAACATTAAGCTGAGGAGCAATACCAAGTAACCATGGAGAGAATGAGTAGAGCCTTCGTACCTAAAAGGGGCATAGTGTATGGGTGGCGGTATAATATTACGGCAGAGATAACTTACATGTCAGGAGTGAGCTTTCTATAGAGACTGCTGGCAGCACAGCCAAGGGCGGAGAAGGCGTAGAACGAGACGATAGCCAAGGTGTGGTAAGAATGCTTGACAGAGCGAAGAGCGATGCCTTGATGAGGGAGGTGAGAGGTGTGATTCGAGAGGGGGAGAGATCGTACCTGCGGGGAGAGCGACGAAGAAGGCGAGGGACATGAAGACGGCATGTAGTACGATGAGGCCAGGATAACGGGAGGCATTGGGATCGCGATCCTCTACGTCTATGGACCAATAGGAAGGGGGGGTGGGCAGATGCCACTGGAGGATCTCGGTCTCGTTGATTTCAGACATGGGCTGGCCATGGTGCATATGCATGTGTGCACCATCGCGGGGGTAAAGGGGCGCAGACTGGAGGTTGGAAGGTGAGGCACGCGCGGATAGGGGGGTGAGGGTGAGGAGGGTGAGGGGGAGAAGGGCGAGGACCGGTGCGAGGGGACGCATGGGGTACGAGGACGGTGGGGAAGGAAGAGAAGTGGTGACTGGGCAGTTGCTTATGTATCAAAACGTTGACGAAGATCATCTCATTCCCTCCCCTTCCTATGATGACAAAGCATCATAACGTCAGCTTCACGCCTTTACCTTTTATGGAAAGTAGTAATGATCACTCGCCTGTGACTGGTCGGGCTGATCGGAGATTTCCATGACTCGGAGGCACTGAAAAGTAAGTGACGCTGATGTAAAACGTCCCCTTGTCATCCACCGCTCACCGAACCTGTCCATTAAGCGAGCCTCACACCTCAAGCAACGTTGGAAGAGATGCCACGACAGAGTCCAACACCGCGGAAACAGAAACACCTAGGCACACAAATGAGTCATGACGTGAATCGCTGCGGAACCAGACGACGCTTAGAAACCAGTTCAAGGCAGTACTTGTCCTGTCCTCGTATCCGACGTTCCAATGACTCCAGTGTGATGCATCGATGAGCTGGGGATCGAACAACAATGTGCTCTGAACCACTCGGCCCGCCCGATCCGAGGATGACTGACCTTTCCCATCAACATGTCGGCCTGTTCTAAAGCCAAATTTAACACAAACTTGAACACACGGACTCTAGAAAACCCGTCGAGTGCGGCGTGGCAGGATTGCGTCTGTGTGGTAGCCTCAAATCAGCCTGTAGGTCAAGTACTGCCCAAGTACGTCGTGAATGGTGAAAGGTGCGTCCACTCTCGTTGCGTTGCCTGGCAGACCAACGTTGATTGTCTGTTCTTCGCGCGTGATTACCTACATAAATGACGACGTGAGAGTTTTCAAGTCCTCAACACCGTCCTCTGAATGCCGACAACGGCCAAACAAGCGTGGTCGTCCTCGTACCTGACATTACCCTTCTGTTCGCATGGTCACTTTAGCGTACGGATCAATGCGGCGAACTTCGCTCGGAACCGCTGCACCTCTATCCGACCGACGGGTACCCATGCACGGGTTGTTAGTTGGATCGCACAAGTACTTGCTGTGAATGTGATCCAAGCCAAAACATTCCTGCTTCACCCGAAGTGCGGATCTTGCGGTAAGCTAAAGTCTGACAAATCCGGGTTTCAAGCTATTCATACATACACTTTGACAATCACTAGGATCAAGACGGATTTGAACCAAAAAATAATGAATAAGGTAAACTACATCGCCGATATACACAGCAAACCAGGACGGAAACATACAGAACCGCCGGAAGCTATTCTGAAATGTCTAAAAATATGTTCAAACGGGAAAAAAAAGATAGCAGCATCTCACTCGACAGCACGAGGGATTATTTATTGATGAGGACCAGCATCAACGTTTCAACACTGCCAAAATGGCTAAAAAGGTGAAAGAGGGTATTTGGTTATGAAAACTTGGATCTCAAGAGTGCAACATCTTTTCATGTCATCAGAAGATGTTCAAGGTTACGATATCATTCACCTCACCCGCAAAAATGTCCTTTTTATGCCCAATACCATACATGTTCATGTTTCCAACAAGTCTACCGCTGATAATATTGTGGGGGAATGGACACATGGGTATTGGCCGGGTCATACGCAGGTGTGAGTAGAAGAGGAGGCACTGGTTTGCGATCAGAGAACTTGCGCGTGAGATTCGCACCCCCTTGGGCGGTCGGTTGCGGAACGGCAGGAGGTGATACCTGGTAGGGAGCCGTGTTCGGAGAAGGAGTGTGATACGCAAGCATAGGGTACTGTCCGTAACCCTCAGGGGCATGATACTCTTGCGGAGAAGCATACGCCAGCTGCGTGCCATGACCATACCCATACCCATGACCGTGACCCGAAGAGCTTCCACTCAAGCTGCGCTTTTCCATCACGTCTTCCGCCTCTTCATAACGGCCCGCCACGCCAGGGTCAAAGGTAACGGCGACGGCAGTATCTCGTTCGAGGCGGTCACGCTGGCGTTTGCGAATGGTCCACGTGACAACGACGAAGACGACAATGAGAGCGAGGATACCGACAACGGCAAAGACGCCACCCTCCAGAGAAGGATCATGCAGGAATGAGGGTGGAGGAGCGGCTGTTGATGATGCAGACGCAGCTGGTGGCGTGCTGGTGATATAGACAATACTAGCACCATCGGAGGACGTGAACACGATATCAGAGGCTGATGGGGTTGAAGTAGGCGCCGTTGACGATGCGGCCGTGGCTGAGGTGCTCAAGGCGTTGGCAGAGGTGCTGCCCGTCGGTGACGTCCTGGTAGCATCAGCCGAATGATTACGTGACACTTGGAAGGACTTACGAGGTAGATGTGTGTATCGAGGAAGCTGCAGAAGTGGTTGTCGAGCCAGTCGAACTAGAAGATGGATTCGTCAGGGAAGTACTTGAAGCCACAACAGAGGAAGGTTCAGACGATGACAAGACGGCAGTTGGAGAATCGCCGAATAGGCTGCTAAACACGCTGGCTATTCCGCCAGGGTCCAGGCCGCCCGACGACGACCCAGAACTTGATGGTTCTTCACTCCCAGTGCCGGACGAAGAACCGCCACTACCAGGACTGAAAGGAAATGAGGGCTGACCGTTTTCCTCAGGCGGTAGGGACTCACATTAAACCTCCCAGGACTATGTAATGCAAGGATACGTTGAGATAACGAACACAGGGATCGACAGAAGGCACTGACCTCCGCTGAGGCTCTGCCTCTTGTTGAGAAAACGACGGTGAAAACCATGGTGTGTGTTCATGACTGGATTGTTGCTTAAGGAGCGAGAAAGAAGGAATGGCTTGCAAAGTGAATGCGATGGAACGTTTTAAGGACGACTTGAAGTCGACGCCAACCTGCACAGACGCAAGCGACGGAACGAGAGAAAGAGAAGGAAAACAAGATTGAGTTGTCAACGTCGTGAGCGTCTCCTACTCGATGCATGATCCTCCTGTTGGCATCGCGACCGTAAGACAACTGTCACACAATAAGTACAACAATATTCAACGCTACTCGTGCATGAGGTACAAAGGTATACCAACCAAATGCTACAAAATCTCAACCAAGATCACAGAAAAGCCCGTCCCCACCTCAGATCCCCGTTCAACGACTAGACCTTGCTGCCAAGCCGTAACTCTCTCCCGCCGTTCTCTCCATGATCTCCCTCAGCGGTCCAAGCAATCGCGTGAAAGACGGTGCATCCAGCGCCGCAACTTTGAGCTTGGGTTGAGACTGATCAGTCCGATACACTGCACTCACCGTCGCAGCCCTTGGTGCGAGTCGGAGCAAAGATAGCTCTGTCACATACTCTTCAGCTTCTGTATATCCTACACCAATAAAAGACTCACCTCCAAAGTAATCCCCTTTCTTAAGGCGACCAACGCATATCTCGCGCCAGTCGTCTTCCTCGCACCGTTGCTTTTTGGTGACGACGGCTTCTCCCTCCTCGACGAAGAAGAAAGTATCTCCCATCTCGCCTTGGCTGACAACCGCCTCTCCGTCAGGATGCACTCTACTCACAAGCGCATCCGCGATCTTGCTCCTTTCCCCGGGCTCGAGGGACGAGAGCAGTGGCACTGTAGACAAAAAGTGCTCGTACATGGTCCGTCGCCTGTGAGCAGCCTTCAAAATGATCGTACGGAACGTGATACGATCCAGCGCCCACACGGTCGACGGCTCGATCGCTTGTACGGTCGCTGCACGGGGGTGCCCATACATCAGGGCAAGCTCCCCGAACGAGTTCCCCGGCTTGCACTCCATGACCTTGCGCCCATAAACAGGGTGGTAGCCAGGCTGCAAGAACTTGTCGGGTTGTGATGACATGGTCGAGGATGGGTTATCCGTGAGCCATGTGGGCGGGAGGGGCTCGGGATGAATATAACAATAGAAAAGACCAGATTCGACGACGTAAAAGTATTCTCCTACATCGCCTTGTCGAATGACAACCTCGTCTTTATTTACGTGCCGTTCCTGCATGGCATTCAGCACGCCAGTTCCCTGTTCTTCGTCCAGGTCACGAAATATGAAGTTGTTTGCAATGGAGGCTTTGATGCGACGGAGTTGGTCGGATGATTTTGGGTAAACAGGTAGAGGATCATCGTGACCACTGTCAACGGCGATCGGCTCTGCGCTAACCGATGTACGACGCGCCAAGATGGTAGCTGAGGGGGCCTGTAAATAGTCACTCGGACCCAGCGAGAGAGAACTAGACATGGTGGGCGTGGATGGGGCATCGTATCGGGCGAAAGAGTTGGACGGATCGGTGGAAAGGGGAGAGGTAGGGGGAAGTTCACGACCGTCAAGAGTGAAGATGGGCGGCCCAATGCCATTGCTAGCACCACTGGAATCGATGGAGAGGAGTGCATTTCCGGGAACGTTGAGCGTGCCAAAAGGGCTGTGGGAGAAGGAGGTGTGGAACGAAGATGTACGACGTTGGGAGGCGACGTTGGAGAACGGGGAAACGGGCGTCGGGGTCGCATTGCGGGGGGCAAGATGAGCGGGCGCATCGACGTATAAGTCGGCAGGGAGCATTTCCTGTGCGGATGAGAGGCCACGGTGAGCTAGCGCGTCCCGCGTGCGTGTGCGCTGCTCCTCCAAGCGCGACTGAAACCAATTGGCGCAGAACTGGAGAGCATCCTTTGGTTGCACACGATGCACGTCGCGAGTCAATTCGGCGACGAGCGAATCAAAGGTTGACATCGTCGCGGACAATGAGGACGAAGGTGTACAGCGATGGTCTTTGTTATATGGTTGGGTACAGAAGGTTACAACGCTCTCCCACGTTCGCAAATGCTACAACGCCGTGTGGCTACAATATGGACCCTCCGAAAACAGTACAAAGCGAGTAAACTGGCGTGCATAACAAGAAAACCACCGTTCAGTTAAAACAGATATTACCTGGGATGCTGATACTGTGCCGGGTACCCACTACCTCCGTAGCCCTGCTGATTAACGTGCGCCGCCTGAGCTTGGGCATGAGCATGGGCTTGTGCTTGCGCCTGTGCCATCGCCTGAGCTTGTATACGTGCAGCATCCTGCGCGGCAAACATTGACTGCGGGTGAGGGGGGTAACCCGGTTGTTGGGGAACGAGCTGTTGTCCTGGCTGCTGAACTATTATCTGCTGTGGCTGTTGTGTTTGTTGCTGCTGTTGAACCTGTTGCTGTGGCTGATGGTGGGCGTGTGCATGAGGGTGGGGAAAGTTAAATTGAGGGGGCGGCATTGACCCAGGTGTCGGAGATGGACCATACGCAGGACTGGCCGTGGATGTAAAATAGGGGTGCGATAGTGCTTCTGTAGCAGTGATTCTCTTGCTGGGATCAAACTGGAGCAGACGCTCAAGCAGATCGATCGCTGTGGGCGCAAGTCAACTGAGGAATTGCTCCTTCAACACGGAATACATACCTTGAGGCGACGCTTTAGGGAGCACTTGTTGAAAAGAGATTTTAGGGTATTTCGGGTATTGCTTGATAGTGATTTCTGGCTGTTTTAATGCTGAGTTGGCAAAGCAAAATGGGAAAACTTGCGACCACGTACAGAATCGGTGGCTATCTTCCTTAACACACGGTCATCTGGGGTGCCTATAATCCGCATGATGTGGAGCAGCTGATCTTGATTATCGCGACCACGGAAAAGAGGTACTCCAGATATCATTTCTGCAAATATACAACCGCATGACCAAACGTCGATAGAAGTGTTATATGTCCGAGAACCCAAGAGCACGTCTGGAGCACGGTACCACAGGGTCACAACCTAGAATTAGCGTTCAAACAATCAGAAGAGAGTCTGAGGTGTAATCTTCTGGCACATACCTCGTTAGAGAACGTGTTGACAGGAACTCCAAAGGCTCGCGCCAATCCAAAGTCGCCTAGCTTGAGTTCCCCTTTGCGATTGATAAGAAGATTCTGAGGCTTGAGATCACGGTGCAAGACACGATTCTCGTGACAGAAGGAGGTCCCCTTCAAGAGCTGATACATGAAACTTCGAACCGTCGCGGGGTCGAGAGCACCGCGGTCGCCGTGCTGATCCATGTACTTCTTCAGATCTTGGTCACAATATTCGAATATAAGAACCAGCTTCGTCTCTGTGTGGATAACGTCGTGGAGGCGCACGATGTTGACGTGCTTCAGCTCCTTCATAAGGGAGATCTCCCGAATGGCTGTGGATGGCGTGCCTTCCTCCGCGTCCAGGTGGATCTCCTTCAAAGCAACAATTTCATTGGTGGTCCTTGAGCGTCCCTGCGTCAAATGCAGTGAGAAGAGAATTTAATGGACAGAGCGGGCACGATGCCTTGTACACCGTGGCATATGTGCCCTCGCCTATGCCGGGTTCAATGAGCGACATCGTCATCAGAACCAAAGATCAAGCATATACCTAGTTTTTCTAGCTAGTTCGTGTCAGTACGAAAGCATGCGGGGCGATAAGTCAAGCTTACCTGGATGTAGTTCATCCTGAGATTCGAATATCAAGTTGGAATTACCGAGTCGCGAAACTACTGCAAGTTATGTGAATTGGTGCCACGGGATAGCTTTGAACAAACTGTTCGGCGAGCAGTGGGAGGTGGTTGGAGTGGAAGGCAGAGTCACCGATCAGGCAAGTCCAATCTCAAGCGCTCGCCTGTTACTCTTTCCAGCATCCACGCTAGAATTTTGAGTTCGAGCCGAGGCGCGTTTCTTTGGCACGTCGGCTGCTCTATAGCAGTCTCTTAACACGATGGATTCCGCACCGAAATCGAAAAAACCGCGAACAAAATTATCCGCGCGGAAGACTGATATTTCTGCGTCTCAGCCCGCTGCCAACGAGACACTGGTAGAAAATCACTCCACGACCACGGTGAGTCCACAGCAGCAATATGGATGTCGTTTTGTATCTCAAGTTCTCAGGTCGCACCCAAAAACGCTCGCTATGCCGAGTCCTCTACGTTGGCCATACATTCTGGCACAGAACTCGGACAAGATCAAGCCCTCGAGGATTTGGCAGCTCACCAAGTGGAGGGAGCCCTCGACGCCGATCTCGCCGAATTAAGTCTCGGACAGAGGTTGTCAGCCTTGAACGGCATGGGCACCGAGAACAAGGCATCGGAATCAGACGACGAAGAGGCCGGCGCGTCTTCAAGGGCCAATAAGCAGCTAGATTCACCCAACGTCGTACCTGCACATTCGCTCACGCGGACGCTCATACAAGCTCTACATTCCTCTGACTCACGGCTTTTGGAGACATGTTTGACCCACTCTGACACGTCGCTCATTCGAAATACCGTGAGACGGTTGCCTCCTCAACTTGCACTACCACTTCTCTTAGCTTGCATGGAGAGGTTAGGAAGGGGTGCAAGGGCAGCGAACATGAAGGGCGGTGGAGGAGGTGCTAGTTCACAGAGAGGCACGGTTCTGATCACTTGGATAAAAACGACTCTCACCATACACAGTGGCCATCTCATGACAGTGAGTTCGGCTCATCTGTATGCCCTTTCTTCGAAGATCTCATTAGTTTTAGATGCCAGACTTGGTCACCAGATTGGCAGGTCTCCATGCTATCCTGACATCGCGATTGGCATTACACGAAGGTTTATTGTCCTTGAACGGAAAGCTCGATATGGTGTTGTCACAAATCGAAATGCGATCTTCCACGGCCCCTGCGACATTGTCATCGAAGAGCCGCACTCTTAACCACCCAGACAATGCCCGGCGGCCAACTCAGTACGTGGAAGGGGAAAGTGAAGAGGAAGGGGATCAGATGAACATAGAGCCCCCAGTAGAGAGTGGCGATGAAGAAGGTAGTGTAGAAGACGTCGAGTTAGGAGGGGAGAGTGAGGAGGACGAGGATAAAGACGAGGACGAGGATGTAGGAGAGTTTGGCGATGGCAATGAATCTGATGGTAGTGGACCTCCATTTAATGAATTCGCCGACGAGGACGACGACGAGGACGATGAAAGCGAATAACAACGCTTTCATGCGATCCTTTTAACTAGTTCACTTTGAATCGCGTGCAATCAAGATAAATGATCATTCCCACTGTTAATATGCGAGAGATACATAGATGAAGAAGTTAAATATCCGTCTATTCATCTATCCAATCATCTTGCCTGACACGTTCAACATACCGCTTGACCCATACCGCCCGTTGAGCGTGTTGATTCTGAAACTGTTGTACGAGTGCATTCTTCCTCTGCTCTTCCTCACTTGGCGCCTGTTCGCTGTCCCTCGCTTCCACACCCCGTTGTATAGCATTCATTTCCGTACGTAGCCGACCCTCCCGCTGACGAAGGGCAATCCTTCTGCGATTATATACCTCTGGGTGCATGGTAACCACAAGTAGAGAGAGGAAGGACATCGCTTTGTGCAGGAAAGTCGGCGGCTCGAGGGTTGCCGCGGGTTGTTGCAGGGGCCAAAGGAGCTTGTTCTCCTGATGGACATTTGACAGGGCGAGGCTATCTATGATCCCATTTGATTGCCTCGGTATTGGAGGTCCTTGGACTTGTTGAGCATCGCGGGTTGGCTCGGTATTCGGAATACGACCTCCTGGTCGCAGTGGGTTGCGGTCCCCAACACGATCATTGTCTTGCGCTGCAGGAGCAACAACAGGGGCACCATTGGCACCACCTCCCACCTGCGCAGCGTTCGCTCCGAGGCCCGGCCCGTTAGCGTCAGCCGCCCTGTCTAATGGTCGTAGAATAACGATGCGAACATGAGTCCACATCTCGTAGATGATCCATGCGATAAGGCACAATCCAAGGAGGGGCTTGCGAGTGGGGGAAAAGAAATAAAGGAGGAGCACCGTTCGAAAAACGACCATTAACAAGGGGGCGAGGAGGGCTCGCATGGGAATTTCCCTGAGCAGATTTCCTTCGGCGTGTTCTGGGATGGGAGGTGCGCCTGTGGCGCCAGGCTGGACGGTCACATCGATGTTGGCATTTGGCACTGCTTGAAGAGGCGGAAGGCCTAGCCCTTGAAGGAGGTCGTTCACATACGGAGGAGCGGGTGATACGTTTAGGATCGAAGAAGTGGGTGTGGGTGTTGGTCGTGATGATGGTAAAGAGAGAATAGAGAAGGTATACGTGAGAACATTGAGAGCGTGCACCTGCAAGGAAGAGGGCGCGCCCCTCGGGGTTAGAAGGGAAAGATATGCCTTGCCGCTATAAGAATGGTTAGGTGCAACAGACCTATTACAGATGGAATGCTCGCACTTGACGGTGACAATCTCGTAATTAAGGTTATCGGTAGAGACGGAACTCGTGAGCGGCGGGGCGGCATCCAATATATCTGGCCAAGTATATCCCAAGCGATCCAGGGCAAATTTTGCTGCACCCCGGGTAATATCAAGGTCTTCGGGTGGAATAGGAGCAGGCAGTTTCGAGTTCGTAAGCCAACAGAGTGCCTGCGAGTGTTTGAAGCGAACGAATGCGAGGCTTTCATTTGCGCACGGGACGGAAACGGGAGTGGACGACCGCTGTCGCAATCCCATGGGGAAACTCTCTCTGGTTTGATAATCTGCGACACGTAGAGACGTCGATGTACCAGCATCGACGCTTGGTGGATTGCTCGTCCAAGCAGATGGTTGCACAGACAGGTGAACGGTACGTTGTACGTCTTGGGACTAAACGAACAGTGGAGGTGAGAGCCCTGACGAAGTCATGCATGTCCCTCTTACCGGCCATAATTCACTTAGTTTCTCTTGATCGTCCAAGTACCGACCTCTCCATATCACTCGCTGACCCTCTGGCCGAGGACGACCAATGCACACCATAGATATGGCTTGCTTAAGATCTAGCACGGTCGCGCTTTCTGGTACTTGAACATTGAAAGAATCCGAGTATGCTGGCAACTCGACGTGGATGACCACAGTGGGAACGGACATGGTGGCGACCGTTCATGACGAAGAACAAACTCGCCTGTATACGTGGAGGTCACGTGCAACTACTTACATGTCAGGACTTCTTGAACTTGTTATTACTTGTAAGACCTTGCATTGGAGCTCTTGTATGCTAACTCAATCATTTCTGTAGTCCGTGTAGCCTCTACCTGTGACCTCCAGTCATTCATCGCTCCGAATAGCTCCTGCCAGGTTCCTAGCATGTTGTCCTGGGGCAGGGCGAGAAGGCACGAGAATGCTTCGGCTATCTAGAAGTCAATTCGAGAAGCCTACAACGACAACTATAAAATCTACGGTACACAGCGGATCAGCGCGCTTGGCTGCGCAAGCGGACACAAGGCACACGATTGGGACTCGGTTGAATCCAAGCCCAAGTCCAAGTCGGAAGTCGGAACGAGCTTAGAAGTCGACCAGCATGAGGCAGTTTCAGCGACGGGACTAGGCAATCCGACCATGGACCGAACGACTGGTATTAGTGCAAGCCTTGCAGCGATGGCAAGCAGCTCACAAGGCGACGAAATATCCGTCAAGCTCCCAGAGCTCCACCAACCAGTCAGCAGGCACACGATGCAGCCACTGACACCGCGAACGCTGACGCGACACGTGCCGAGCTGGCGGGTCCGACAGGCAAAAAGGACAAGGTTGGAGTCGAGGGAGCAGAAACCGACGAAAGGTGTCGACCGGCGAGTCAGCAGTCTCGCGAAACGAGCGCAGGGCAACTGGAAGCCCATACAACTAAGCCAGCGGCGATGACGGCCACTGTTGCAGTGGCGGATGGTCGAACTGAAACCATTGAGCAGCCCTGGGGACGCAATGGGTGACCATGACCATCATCCTGACGCACCCACAGAGCACCACGACGATGCTATAAGCACGATATTAGGGCAACGAGATGACGATAGGGACAGAGGTGTCGAGAGAGGGGGACGAGGGTGTAAGAGGTTGGCGAGGTATCACGTCAACCAGAGACCCCTGGCCAGGAAGCAAGCACGTCGAGAAACAATAACGCGCGCACGACAAGCCGCGCAATAACACCGGCGACTGTGCAGGCACCTACAATAAACAAGCGTCAAACCTACCTGACCGAGCATCAGACCGATGGGCGAAACGGTCATGCCGGACAGCGCACGACGAGACATTGTCGACAGTGCAGAGGAAACACGGAGATGTGCAGATCGAGGGAGAATGTTGTTACTCAACAATAAATGTCGGTCGAGGGGGGGAGAGGAAGCGTGTGTATGATCGACGTCGAAAACGTTCCCTGAATATCGTCAGCATACCGAGCGACTCGATAACTCATCCAGGCCATCTAAACCACCCAAACCGCCTGACGAAGTCATGAACCGACTCAACGAAATCCTGAGTGTTGAGCTCGAGGGGAGCGGACCGGTTATTCGAGCCGCAATGCCGAGGCCACCAGTGACAAGGTGGATGCGTCGATGGCATCGAGTGGCCCCGAGGACGAACGGATCCAGTTTACTCACCTGAGAGATGTCCAGACCACCCAGAGGAACCGGCAACCGAAGCGGACTGTCAGGAAGCGTCGAGGAGGTTGGGGTTCTGTGGAAGAAGCTGAAGAACGCGTCAGTACGAATGGACGAACGGTTGGAGCACCAGAGCCCAACCTTCTCACCTAAGGTCAGAGCGAACCATCCGACCCGAGTCCGAGCGGTGAAAGCGTCGTACCAAATGCTTACTACAGATGCCAGGGACTTACCGGAGACGTTGGGGAGCGACGCGACATCAAGGCAAACGCGTCGAATCGACATCAATAGGAAAGGGTTCCTGATGGATGGCGCGACGAGTAGCGCATGCCACAGTCGAGACAAGACCGCTAGCTGAAGAGCAGGCGAGTCCGTACGAGCAGCGCAAACACAGGACGGCGAACGTACCTGAGCCATCCGGAGCACCTACCAGGCACCCCAAGCGACCCAAGCAACCCAAGCAACCCATGGAGTCCGTCAACGGGCCGCATCGACGTGGCAAGATGAAACCAGAACTCGCTCGTAGAAATGTCAGCCGACCCAGGAGCACTCATCTGATCCGACGATTGCGTCGAGGTCTTATCAGGCGACTCGGACGGATTAGATTCCATAGGGACTGAGCCACAAAACGCGAAGATGACGGAGCTGAAGTCGATTTGGGGGCGACCGTGCATGTACAGACGTCAGTGCAGGAGCCTCGACTTTCCTTATTTGGACGCCGCTTGGCCGCTACACCGTTGGACAACCGGACACATGATTTTCATACTGAAACCTCTGCAAAATGTCACATACAGGTATTGTTTTATTTCACCTTCTTCATACTGTAGTCTTTCCTTGGTGACTCTACATAGACCAACAACACACCATGGATTGCTGCAAGTCACCATTGTGACGAGGCTCCGAGTTCTTTTCCCCGCACTGGGGATACTGTCCCTTTCTATGTGTACGTAGACAACCGTCACGTGTCATGGCAAATGAGCTGTTGCAATGTTGCAATCTCTGTCCTCGGTCGCTAGTCACAAGGTTGACTCGGTTGACAGCACTGAAACTGTTACGAGTGGCGTTCAGCTTGTAGCTTGTAAGTTTCGAAACAAACCAAGTTGCAAAGTTCGGATTGAACGTGAAGTATGTGGGTAGTTGGCTTCGTCGTGTGTATGGAGGCAGACTCGCCCACCGGCACGGAATGGCTGGACACACACGATTGGGACTCGGTTGAGTCCAAGCCCAAGTCCAAGTCGGAAGTCGGAACGTGTCACACCGCCACTGCAAATGTCACGCCGGCTCGGCTGTGACAACGTGTTCGATCACTACCATGACATCACTTGCATATGTTACTACCACGACGGCCACGTGACCACATGTTGTTCGAATCTTGACGCGTATAAAAGCAGCCTGCACTAGGTAGATCGGTACAGTCTCATGCGGATGTTCATCCCCCTTCTCCTTCTCGCTGGGCAGGCATTTGCCCAGCTGCCTCTCCCCAATCCTCCTTTCCTGCCTCCGAATGCTTCAGCAGGCGCAGTCCCCTCTCCAGCTGGTACCACCCCAAATCCCCAGTGGTCATCGTTACTTGGCAATCTTCTCTTCTTTTACGAGGAACAACGCAGTGGTAAACTCCCAGCGAACAACCGTGTAAAGTGGCGGAATGATAGTGCTCTTTCTGATGGCCAAGACGCCCATCTTGATTTGACGGGCGGGTATTATGATGCAGGAGGTACTGTTCAACTCAGATGAGAAGCGACATCGTTTAACCCTTCTCACAGATTACATTAAATGCACATTCCCGTTGGTTAGTCTATTTCACCTTACATTGATTTTTATTTACCTTTGTCTAGGCTTTCACACTGATGTCAGTATGTTGGGGAGCGACAGATTTCGGCAAGGGTAAGACTTCAGCCTCCTGCTAAGGTCGTTGCCCCAACTGCAGTGTGCTCGATGTAGGCTACGACCTAGCAAACCAAACGCCATACCTTGATGACATGTTACGATGGGGCCTAGATTGGCTCATGAAAGTGAGCCGGCCACCCTGACATTTCTTTTATGACCTAAATCAATACACTCAAAGGCACATCCATCAAATGATACTCTTTTTGTTCAAGTGTCTAATGGTATTTTATCTGTCTTTCCTTGCCTTGTTTCGTGATCCGCTTATCGAAATATCTAGCTGATGTGGACAACAACTACTGGGGAGGCGATCAGAATATACCCGGTCCACGGACATCCTATCAAATTAATACCACTAGGTGAAGTCTAATACAAATACAAATATCTTACACCAATTGTCCTGACTTTCGGTAGCCCTGGAACAGATGCTGCTGCCGGTGCGGCAGCGGCTTTCGCAGCTTGCTCCAATCTTTACCAGAACCGTGTCTTTTCGAATTCCTACTCGGGTCCAGCAACACTTCAAGATTCGACGTATGCATCTTTGCTTTTAGGGCATGCACAAGAACTATATACCTTTGCTACGAGTGCTAGCAAGACCGAGTATCAAGCTTCCGTACCTCAAGCGAATATATATTCGTCCTCAGGGTACGGCGACGAGCTTTGTATGGCAGCGTTGTTCCTTTCTTGGGCAACAAATTCTCCTTCATTATATGAGGAGGCACAGTCCTACTATTCACAATACGACCTCGCTAATGACGATCCTGTTTTCAATTGGGATACAAAATCTTCCGGAACCCCCGTGTTATTCGCACAGATCGCGCAAGCAAATCCTTCCTTCGGCAGTATCTCCGCTTGGCAGAACCAGGCTGAATCGATCTTCGACCAATTTGTGTACGGAGGTGGAACTAGTCATCTCACTACCGGTATGAACTTATAAATTATGCGTGGGCTGGCATCTCATCAGTCGACAGGTGGTCTTCTATACTACCCAGGAGATTCCGATGATGCTAGCCTCAACCCTGCACTCAACGCGGCTATGCTTTTGAACCGATACGTCCCGCTTGCCTCGACACAAACGAAGATGCAAGACTACTACGTAAATACTGTCACCCTTTCATCTGTTCATCATTAATTGTAGCGCCTCAGAATTTTGCGAAGAGCCAAGTAAATTATGCCTTGGGACATAACCCGATGAATGGTAAGTGTTGAGTCCAGGCCATATTGGTCATCTGGCACTAATATTTACATCATCTGCAGTTCCGTACATTGTTGGTGTCAACCCTAATTCACCGCAGAACCCACATTCTGCAATGGCAAGCGGCGGTAACGACATCAATAATATCAACAATGATCCTCCACAAGAAGCCCATATACTATACGGTGCTGTTGTTGGTGGACCAGACCAATACGATCGATTTTACGACATCCGCGCTGATTGGCCACAGACCGAGGTTCGTTGAAGAATTGGTAACAATGTATCAGTACTCATCCACTTTCCAGCCCGCTCTGGATTGTAACGCGCCTATGCTAACTCTTGCTGCTATGCACGTCCTCAATGATACTTCGGATCCATATTATACAATCTTGCATGCTGGTATCTATCAGTCTAAAAAACCCCAGGGTATGCCGTGTGACGCAGTGTATCAACAGGGATGCGGCGGACCCCAACTTAGTCAAGCAGGGCAAATCGCAATGGGAGTGATCGTTGGACTCGCAGGTGTCGTCATCTTCTCATTGGTCGGATGGTGGGGATGGTTAGTATGTCGCGGGAACTACGTTCCATTCTATTAGTATTCATCTCATTGCGCTATGTATAATCCCACTTGTGTTATCGACAGTACAGAATGGACAGTAGAACATGGATATGATGTTTAGTACCTCGAATCCTCCTGATTGCAAACAAGACATTAATTTAAGGCGCGTATAGTAGCATCCTTGCATGGTGGTGCGACACTAGGCTCATGGCAATTGGGGTGATCGAAGTCGACTATAAATGAAACACGGGTCAACATTTGAATGCAAGGTTCAATCGAGTTCTTATTTACACTATTTACACTACCAGTCACGACAAAACCAGAAAAAAAGTGTGGTAAACTGGTAACCGAATGATGAAGATAACAGTTAACACATTGTGGGCATGTTTTGATCCTTCATCCTGATTCAAACAACCTCGGGATTCTTCACGTCACCAGTCGAGCCCGAGTAGCGCTAACCGCCACATCGGTTGAGTCATGAATGGCTGCCTTTGCACACACCACTCACCACATCCTGAATGTACTCTTCCGTAGTGTCGATCTTGATGGAAATATTGTTCGGCGCGCGCTAACAAGGTCATGAGACCATGTCCTACGAACCTCAAGAAAACCTACCTTGGATGAGGACGTTCCGGTTGTACTGTGGCTCATCTTCTGCTGTGCAGAGTGATCTTGGAAGGAAAGCGACATCTCAGCACTGCGAGACCCGTTGTTCAATCCTTTGCGCGCGTTCAGGGTGGCCAGCAGGGTGTTGCAATACACTGAGAAGTAAAGTGTATTAATAAATATTTCCTCATTTCCAACATAAAACGTACATCGGCCAATGGAGAAATAAAACGCGATGTATATGAACGTGTTTGGCCACACAGAAATCTGTGCCATGATTATCAACAAGCGATCATGCGAGGCGAACGACAAGGCTTACGGATATAAGTGAAGCGAGGGCGCAGAGACTGTTGTGCCGTCAGCAAATATGGGTCCCGATCAGATGACTAGGCTGACCTGGTCAAAAGACCGGTGTTGATGCTGAACACCATCTAGATCACACTCGTCCGTCACCAAAAGCAACTCCATTGACATGGTCACTTACCAGCTTGTTGATCAACGTGTCAGATCTGACAAGGAAACGTTCAGAATGCACAGAAGCCAGCGTATGGAAATAAACACCTTCGGAAGCCAGTTCGAGATACTTGGAGCATGCGGCAGAGTAACAAGGCAATGAGAAGGTCTCCTGCTGCGGAAAGCGCGTTGACCGTCATCGAAAGATTCTGAACGCGCTGTTAGTAGAACATTCATACTACTAGGATTTACTCCATTTACCTTCAGAGTAGCAAGCTCTACAAATGTCTCAAACCGTATACTAACCGTGCATAAGCGAGATGCAGACGAGAAACAAACAGGGAGCAAAAAACGTACGCCTTAACAGCAAAAACTATGAAGCGTTGTTGGTGTCAACAGCGTTTGCAAACAAAAGTGTCTGTCACCTACCAAAGGACGCAACTGTGGAGGGAAGTATTTCAGCGCGGGGAAAGTGTGCTTGGAAGTATGCAACTTACAGAATTCGGCAGCAATCAATATCAACTGGGGAAAAAAATCAATCGAGAAATCAAATGTCCCAAGCGATGTACAACGTACAACTGAACCAGTAGCGAGCCAGTTCCTATTGCTAACTGTGAGGGAACTCAACGACGGGACTTCTTCAGCAAAGGGTGGAACATACGCCTCCAAACGCGCATCGCTAGGAAGCATTGAACGATGAGTGTAGTGAATGCCTAGTAGATTTGGTGAGCTAGGGCAAAGTGGTGGAACGAGTCACATACATTGAAGAAGACTTCGACCTGCGTTATGTGACAGGTCAACCAAGATCAACAAAGGAAAACCATAACCTACGATCAGACTCCTGGTGGGGAATGAGTACAGGAATTTTGTGGACGAGAATCTACTCACCAGACAATTTTCTCAAGCTGTTCAGGCTGTCCATAATAAGTGACGAGATATGTGTAGACTATCGGCGGATAAATACACATATACCGGCGGAAGATGGTCGCACTTGCCCATGTGTGTAATCAGGGCCTGATGGCAGGTATCGAGGATGAAGGTAGCAGTGACCTGTGACGCAACATTGAGACAGGACCGAGAGAAATTATATGTGCAAACTGACGAAGAGTTTGATGTACCACGCATCCGAAGGATAGTGAGTAAGGTAGTACCAAGTTTGAACACAGGTGACTAGTGTTTGCTAGATTAATGGGGTGGAAATGAAAGTGTATGGGGGACACACATCCATAGAGACTATGAGAAACATCATGAGCACGGTCGGTGAATCTACGCGTGTCATATACTTACACTGCTGCAATGACAATCCCGACGAGAACAGCTCCGAGGCTGGGATGGATGATTAAATCTCTGAACAGAGGGACAGAGGGAAAGGGGTGGGCCTACGTGTTGTCAAAGACTCCCATTGCTGACGATAGTAGAACGACTGAGAAGAGATGAATTTGAAGGAAGGAGGGCTGGGTGATAACGCATGGGATTCGAGGCTATTTGAGGGCCCAGATAGAAATCATAGGGAACTGGTACGACCCGGTAGATCGAAAAATCATTCAATCTGATAGGTTATCCCAACGATCGACAAACTTAGCCGATTCTCAGACGCCCCGCCTAGTTTAGAATATCAGCTTGGTGGATTTTGAGCGCATCCGCCAAGCTGTTGTTCTAGACTACCCAGGACACATTGCAGAAAAACATGCTGACCGCCTTCGTTTCCTTTTTTGCTAGCAGCACCGTTAATCATAAACTCAATGGCCGGCGGTAGAGTCACGAGGCAAAGACAATGCATACCATCTTTGTAGATGAAACTCTCCCCCTGGCTTCTGCACGATTTCTCCACATTGATGACCCTAGCTTTGCATCAGTAAATCGAGGCACCGTTACTGGCCATCCGTGACGTTTTGTCTCAGGGGAACCGAGGTTCGACAAAGGGTACAAATCTTGACGTTCCTTTTGGACAATGTTGCAAACGACGAGCCGTCAGGCGTCAATGTAATATGTCGACCGGCAGCCGTACACAATCGCCAAGATAGGGTCGTATCTGACAGTCCTGGCCCCGATACCAATTACTTGTACGCGGCAAGCACTAACCACCATGATATCACGAACAAGGTAAACGACCGATGAGGAACAATGCACTTACATACACGGTCGGCAGCATCGAAAGCTAACTTGAAACACATAAATCATGGAAGATAACAGAACAAACCTTGCAACGGGGTTTTCAACAATGAAAGTAACTTTGCCAACACCTAAAGTTCCGCTGTCGAGGCCACGTGAAAGGTAATTTGCGTCAAGTCTCGCCTAGCTATATTTGAAAGAGTTGGGTTGCAAGGCCGGGCAATGACAGGTATGTATGCGAAGGGCCACGAGGTTTATTTTTGTGCCTTCAAGTGTTCCCCAGAATAATATTGGTGCATACCTCCGAAATCGGGGTACCCGTCTCGTGGCATATGACGGAATATCCAATGCCGCCCTGGATGTGAAAGAGCTCAGTATATGCTTTCCAACACCTCAATAGAGATAGTATGGAGTAAACCAAATCTCCAAAGTACCGGTTCTTGCTATCGATTCGGGCCGAATGAGTACGTTTTCCACTAGGGAGTGTGTTAAGAACACACTCGCGAGTCAGTGAGGGGCTTGAAACTTGAAATTCAACACCAATCTCAGGGTGGCGACAAGCCATCGCTCCTGGGGGAATGCAGCCAAAGAAAAAAAAAGTGCGGACGAGCGTATTTTAATTGAGGCTGTCATGAGTGCTAGCCGAGCCAATGAACAGTCGAGGTCGCCGTGCACGTGGTAAACGAGACTCCAAATTTCTACGCGTCACTCTTTCAAAATTCCAAAGTCGACGACCAGTCATGGCAGTGAGTTTGTCTTCCCCCTAATGAACTATTGGTCGTGGAGACTCAACACGCCAACGTAGAGCCGCTGTCTCTACGCTCTCCGCGCCTCCCGGTCGACGTCTCTACCACGGTCCGTTCTCTTCTCGCGTGCCTTTTGAACCTAGTCTTACTTGCCCTCAGCACCAGCCTTGCCTCGCGGACTGCATCGAGACGGCTTACAACAGCGGCCGAATCCGCTCCTTCCTCGAGTGTGGAACCGGTGGACCCCAGGATTGGTCGTATAGTGGACGACATCTCCGGTTTGACTCTCCTCCAAGCCGCAGACCTCGTGTCGTTGCTCAAGGCGAGCACTGGTTTACTTCGCGGAACACGCCCATTTCCTGACTCTTTTTTTTTCGCTCAACAGTCTCGGCTAAACATCCAAGACATAGTCATGCCCTCTGCTGCAGCGCCTTCGTCAGCAAACGCCGCTGCACCCGCAGAAGAGGCTGCCGCTGAAGTGAGGAGTATGCGCCAACACTGAACACACGTGAACTCATCCCTTTGCAGGAGAAGCCCAAGGAGAAGACCATTTTCAACGTCACGCTGAAATCATTCGATGCCACTGCCAAACCCAAGATCATTCGTGAGGTAAAGGCCCTGGTACCGAACCTCACTCTCATCGATGTGAGTATCAGCCGTTTTGATATTGAATTGTCTTGTCTATTCTTACGTCTTTCGCTCGTAGGCGAAGAAGTTTGTGGAGTCCGTGCCAAAAGTCCTCAAGGAGAATCTCCCGAAAGAAGACGCGGATAAACTAAAGTCGACTTTCGAAGCTCTTGGAGCAGTAGTTTTACTTGAATGATTCAAAAGACAATGCATGCTTAATCATTAGAGTAATGCTAGTCGATGACCAGTACGGCAATAGCTAGTACACGGTGGCTAAATTACATCGAGGACCAAACGATCAGACGGAATGAAGATGAGTGGGAGCCTAAAATTAGTCCTCCGATAGATAACGATATTCGAACCGGAAATCGCTTTTCTTGCGTTGGCACCATGATCCTTCCCAATCGAAGTAGACATATACTCCTTGCTCGTATTCCTCAGTGATAGCCTGGGGCTCTGAGTGTCGCTGGAACCACGTCAAGTATTTGACATGGAACCGCCATGATTGGCGTTTTAGTTCATTGGCAGCAAGGTACCTATACAATGCGATTGGTCCTCCAGTTGTGCAAAGGGAAAAGTAACGCACTGTTGATATGTTCCGGGGAGGTAGTAGAAGACATAGAATAGCGTCTCTACATCGATCTGGGAGAATAAAGCAGGCGAATTCAGCACAGGATGTGGTGTCTGAGGGTAAAACGATGGTGTGCTGAAAGGATGCCGAGGGACGTAGTACTTTGACCTGCGTACGGTTGAGCGACTATCATTCCCCACCATAGAAAAACCCATCTTACTTTTCGGTATCGACAGGCTGGGGAGCATGAGTGTAACCACCCTCCAAAAGCTTGTGCACTTCTCCCAAATTATTCATACGATGAGGAGCTATAGACATCAAAATGAAGTGTATAGACGAATAAACTCATGGCTCACCTTTCTGCTTCACCGTTTCAAACGACGCAACAAGATCCGACAAGGATCCTGGGAATGTCGTGGTCACTGGCCGACTTGGAGCTTGTTGGGCATGGTTCACTGAGGGCGGTCTGAGCATGCCTGCGTTAGGTTGTTCTTGTGTAGTCGATTGCTGCTCGGTAGAAAGCGGAGCCTTGACGCCCGGAGGATACTGGGGAGTTTGCGAAGATGTGCTTGAAGGCAATGAAAGTCCAGCGGTAGATGGCTGTTGAACCTGCCGAGGAAGGGGAGATGGTCCAGTTGGAACAGGTTGAGGTGCGGTGAACTGAGTTGCTTGGGCCGCACCATTGGCTTGAGGCTGTTGAATATCGGGAGACACGACTTGCTGGTTATGCACACACGTTCAATTTCATTCATTCCAGGACGGTTGACGAAAAACGTACTGGGACAGCAGGGGAAGCAGCCCTTGGCAGCATAGGCGACGTTACGGGTTCTGTAAATATGCTTACCTAAGGTTCAACACATGGAATCAAGCACCATACCTCTGTGGTGTGTTGCACGTTGTGGGGACGAGGATGCAGCCGGGCCACTCACAGAGCTCGGAACTGCTTCTGATATCGCAGGCGAATCTTGGCCGGAGTAGAAGGATCCATCTGGTTGATGCGACATGGAGGCAGACGACAACATTGGGCTCGTAACTGAAGGGTGAGTAAGACTCGGCGATGACAGCAGTTGCGACTCTGGCATGTTCTGCGACAGCGAAGGTGTTATTGATGGTGCTGTCGATGGTACGGGAAAAGAGGTCGTTAGTATGCTTGGTGCTGTTTGAGTCGTTGGTGTTGTTGGTCCCATTGTCGCTGGGGAACTCGACGAAACTGCAGCTGCGGCAGCGGCAGCATATCGGATAGGAGGCAACGCCGCTGGAGGGCGAGGGGCTGGAGGCAGGCCTGCTTTCAATATACTGGACATCGGCTGCTGTGCGAAGTTGGGATTTGGTGGCGGTTTCGCTGGATCCATCATGTTATTTCGGGCACGAATGCGAAACTGTGGCGCTTACCTTCTGTTGCTAGGGACGTTTCTGAATATTATCATTCAGGTAGAGGAACACCCAAGTGCTCGAAACTTACTCCGTAGTTGCAATCCCACCCCCGGTTTCTTCTGAACAGGACTATCGTCTCGTTTGCTGCCGCTTGCGACACTTTCTTCGTCTTTATCATGCTTCTTAGTCGCTCTTTGCGGCGGATCTTGTGTAAAGTTAGAGTGGGTTCGAAACCAAGATGCTGAGGAGCATACCTTCACTCTGTGCGTCGGAATCGTCGCTGCCGTCGTTATCGTCGTTTGCCAAACCGAATTTCTCTTCCTCCTCCTCGAGGTGGAGGTCATCATAGAGGCCCATGTCTTCGTCAAATTCCTCCTCCTAGTGCAGTGAGTGCGGATTGTTGAGCAAGGCTGGACGGGAGGACACACAGTATTGCTCTCGACAAAGTACGTCACGTCTTCTTTGAGGGCAAGCACGCGCTCGGTGGTGAGGGAGCCATTGTCGAGCAGGCGGAGAATGAGTTCGAGGCGAGAGACGTGCCATTTTCGACGCTCATTCAAATGTTCGAGACCATCCAAACGACCTGCTGTCGATGACTGGCCCTTGCCGCGTTTCTTGCCACCGCCCTGAAGGGCCTCGATCTCTGCCTCGGACTGTTCCACTTGAAGAGTGAGATCCTCGACACATTGTTGCAGCCAAGAGGTAACTTCTAGTTTCTCCTGTGCCTTTGGATCTAGCTTGGCGGACTGGGTCAAGCCCTCTTTGGAGAAAGCCTTTGTTTTCATTTCCTTTTCGCATGCTTTGAACTTTTCCATTTGCTACGCCACGGTTGCGGGTCAGACAGAGAGCAGCAGCAGACGGAGACGATGACGTCTCCGAATGCTGCGGCCATCGGATGAATAAGGGGGAGGAGGGAAGGAGACGTACGGTCTCGATCAAACGCCTGTTCTCGAGGAGGAGGGACTTGTCCTTGATGTCATTGCTAGCGACCCAGGTCTTTATCTGGTCTCGGAGACGTTGTAGCTTCTTTATCTGTGTCTTGAGGTCGGTCTCGAGCTTCTCCTTCTGGGTTTGGTTGGTAGAGGCCTGCATCTTGTCGTATATGCTCTCGAAGAGTTCTACGCCCTCTGAGACCTTTTTCAGAGTGCGGTCTATCTCGGCTGTTCGAGAAGGGGGAATTGTAGGTATACAAGACTGAATGAGCGGACATACTCTGTAGTTTTCTCGCCGCCATGGTCGCCGTACTGATGTTGTTTCGTCGTCGTTACATAATCAAGGACAGAGAGTGGTGTGGTCCCTTGGCGATGTAACTCATGTTCCCTCCATGATGAAGACCCTCCGCAAGTCCCTCAACGGAAGCAGAGACATCCACCGCCTCCAGATATCCACGCCTCTCCCACTACCACACACTGCGAAGTCGCCCTTGCCACCTCAAAAGGTCATCCGGGCCATCGCCTCTTCTTCCACACCAAACACGCCCCAGGAACTCCCCTTTCAAAAGGGCGACTTCTTCTACGTCACCGGAGATCCCAATAACCACGGACCGTGGTATGACGCCCACAATCCCGTCACTGGCGCACGCGGACTCGTCCCAAAGAACTTGTTTGAGGAATTCCTCAAGTCTCCCTCCTCCACGTGAGTTCCCTCTCCCTCTCCTCTCACCCCCTCCTCACTCCACCAGCGCCCATCCATCCCAGATGCCCGTCGGTGCCAACGACCCAACCAGCCCCCTCGTCTCCTCCCCAAAGATACCAAAAACACGCGTCTTTTACGCCGTCGTCCTCCACGATTTCATAGCAGAGCGCGCAGACGAGCTCGACGCGAAAGCCGGCGATCCCATCTCGGTCGTCGCTCAGTCCAATCGCGAGTGGTTCGTTGCTAAACCCATCGGCAGGCTCGGCCGCCCCGGTTTAATTCCGGCCTCTTTTGTCGAGCTCCGTGACCCCGCTTCCAACCTCCCCATCGACGACGTAGATGCACTCATCGATCGTGGCGATCTCCCAAAGGTGGAGGATTGGAAGAAAGCCATGATTACCTACAAGCAAAATAGTATATCTCTCGGCGTAATCGACGACGGCCAATCTTCGGTCCCGAATAGCCCTTACACCCAAACTAGCGCACCCCCTCTTCCTAATCCACCCTCTTCTCCCCCACCCATTTCGACGTCCACCCCCACTCCCCGCCCCCCTTCTCCAATCCCTTTACCAGACGGCATCCTCCTTTCTGCCGAGGTTGTCTCCTTCCACTACGAGATGGAGGAGTACTGGTTCCGTATTAATGCCATCTTCCAACCCTATGATCCTCATGACCCCCACGTTCTGCCAAAAGCTAAGCAGCTCGTCCTCTTTAGACCCTACAACGACTTTTACGATTTCCAAGTCAATCTCTTGGAGACTTTCCCTCAAGAGGCTGGTCGGGAACCCGGCTCAACCCGCATTCTCCCCTTTATGCCCGGTCCTGCCAATAAAGTCGATAGTGAAGTCACCGCTCTACGACAAGCTGAGCTCGATCAGTACATCCACAAGCTTTGCGCTTTGAATTACGTTGGCGCCTCCTACATCTTGGAGCACCAGCTCATCCGCAGCTTCCTTTCTCTAAAACCGGGGGATGTGGAGAACGACATCGAACCTCGATATGACGAAATTAGCGCATTATTTTCCGACGGCGGAGAACAGGACCCAGGGTCTGCGGGGTTGGAACGTGGAGATCTAGAGACACGCGAATTTGAAGAAGTGCGCGACGCCCTTGGCGAAATGAAATTATCCGACCGGGACGATCGCAGTGAAGGTTCGGATTATGAGGAGGAACATACTCTTCCTTCATTTCCTCCCCTCAGAATAAGCGGGACTACACACCAACGATCTGGTACGCAAAATGGGGAAATATCATCGCATCACAGTGAACGGTCGAATGGTCCCTCGAATGTTTTGCGGACTTCACGTGGGTCAGGCGCCTCAAACAGTCAATGGCCCGAGTATACTACGCCGTCACCGTCATCGTTGCACTCCTCTCAACCATCCATCACGACCCGTTCACGTTCACATTCCTCGGCCACTACTAACCTGAATGCGCCCCCCATGTCTGCAGGCAACCCTCAGATTGCCTTTGTCAAGATCAAGATTTTCGACCGTATCACGGATGACTTGATCGCAATTCGCGTTCATCCCAGGGTGACGCACTCTGAGCTTATGAGTAAGGTCCAGGCTCGTCTTGGTACGAGCATATCCAATCTGCGGTACCGCGATAGCCTCCACCACGAGTTCTTAGGACTCGAGGGTGATCATGACTTACGTGATTGGTTAGGAAGCGCAGAGAAACACGTCTTGTATGCTGATTGATGTTCTGGTAATACTGGGAATGACTGTGGGTGGGTGGAGATATCGGTTGTATTCTAGATATCTATGAAATTCGTTCGGTAGTTTTCTGTATTCATCCTCTCCTTGTTGTTACCTTTACCTGATGGATGTTGTCCTACCTTCGTACACTTCACTCTAATATTTTTAGCGATTTTACTTTACCATTCGAACTTTCTTGACAGAGTTCTACAAGTAACATTGACATGTCTCGACCACAAGGCGGGCCAGCACCCTCAGAAACGCTTCCGCCCACGGCCAGAGCAATCGCTCTTCTCCTCGCATCCACCCCCACGGTCCAAGATGCCCAACCAGGTGTTCTCCATCAGCTCTTAGAGTTGGCGCATCGCTACACGACACAAGTGTTGTCGGATGCCCAAGTGTATGCGGAGCATGCCGGACGCTCCGGCGTATCCAAAATCGAGTCCGAAGACGTCGTCTTGGCCGTACAGGCGCGCGTTGGATGGGAGTTGGGTGGCCGCGTGCCCAAGGAGGTACGTCCACCTGTTGTGGAAGGGAACCGTCCCCTTCCCCATAATCCTGCTCACACGTCTGGTGCACAGTATCTAATGTCCCTTGCATCCCAAACGAACGCGACGCCTCTTCCTGCAGTCCCGGAAGTCTTTGGCATCCGGTTACCACCGTCCTCGGAAACGCTGACGTCCGTCAATTTCGACCTCGTACCGAACAAGCCTCCGCCGACCGTCAAGCTGTACGACGAGGAGATAGAAGAGATAGAGGAGGACGAAGAAGAGGTGCCTTTGGCACAAGAGGACGAGGAGGATGACGCCGACATGGAGCCGGCCACCATTCCGTTCACAAACGCGCCGATCACTCCTACGGATATTGAGATGGGAGGGACGCCTGCCCCAATCATTGCGGGTGATGCACCAGAAGATGGTAGCGAGAACGGTGAAGAAGCGGATTTGTTTGGAGGGGGTGGTGATGAGGAGGACGAAGAAGAAAGCAATCCGGACGAAGCAATGGAGGAGGTACAGACGACCAGCACTCCATCTAGTGGTGTCAAGCGGAAATTGGTAGAGGAGGAAGATTACGATTAACCAAAAGATGCCGACAGACAAGTATACCGGCCGGGTGTAGCTTAGAACGGTCTAATATGTATCATAATATATACAAGGAGCGACGAGGCAAAACTAAGTTGCAGAGTAATTCACAGGTATGATGTTCTAGGAGACCAGTCGCGTGGAACATATGCCAACAGCAATACATATTGATGGTTTGCATTCATCGTTGCATGAGGACGGCAATAATAATAACTGCTATAGCAATGATGACCAGAACGAAGGTACTCCATGCTGCAAAACGTGAGGTCAATATGGAAAAAATGGAAAAGAAAAAACTTACATTGGCCCCCGAGGACTTCAGGAATAGTGACCACACGTATGGAACTGTCAACACCGCCGGACACGAGCAGCTTTGAGGTAGGACTGAATCGAAGGGTAGTAATTGGGAATTCGTGTGCTTTTAGGATGGACAACAGTGGCTAGTAGGTTCAACCTGTTAACGTCATTATGCGAGGAGTTTGTACAGTTTAGCTCACCGTCAGAGTAATTGAGTCCAGAACACCAAGACTGTAGTCAGATGCACCGAACGCGAGCAACCTGCCATCCGAGCTGTAAAATTTCAGTGTGCTGACACACATGGGTCAAAGCAGAAAAACGCACCTCATGTCGAAGCAGGTCAGATTGCCATCACAGATTTTTCGGATTATTTCTATGCGTGCGTCGAAAGCACCATCTTTTTCGGTGATCCTCCACTTCAGAATATACGCCCGCTTCTTGGCAAGTTTCGCGTGTTTGACACGAGGCAAGGTAACGTTGACCACGGAATACAACGTGTCCTGATGAATGGGGTGCAGCCTACAGACACGATGATCAAGATGACGTGAGTTGCATGTATAGACTCACCGTGCAGCGCGAAACGTCATGTTTGATCCGGATGGAATTCCGGATATCGAGGGAATGTCGATGGTTTTAATCACGTCCAGCCCCTGGTGAGAATGATCCAAGGTAGACTGACGGATACTGCCCTCTCTTGAATTGTGCTCGTCGACATTAGTATGGACGGGGAGAGCGTACACCAAAAGCTTTGAACTAGTGGCAAGAAAGAGCTGGAATGGCGGGGTTCCTAACGAAGTAACAGAGATGGGAAGGGGTTGACATACGTGTAATGAAGAGAAAGTGGCATCGTATATTTCTCCGTTGACGTGTACCGGGGGCGTCAGGGATGAAAGGGAGTTGTAATCGAGGAGAGAGAACTGAAGGGTTTGGTTAAGAGCGGTGGTTGAAAGCGTGTATAGGGAAAGTGTTACATCATGAGCGCCACCAACAACTAGATATTTGTTATCTGGCCCGAGGACGGTGACACGCTGGAGGTCGTGTAGGTGTCATATTGTCTGTTGGGGTAAAAAGACGAACCTGATAATCATCTAGGTCACCAGAGGGAAGCGTGCTGCGTGTCACGAGTTGTTCGAACCTTGGTGGCAGGTTCAGTTAACGGTGAACGTTAAAAGGATTGGAATAAGTACTTGTGCTCGTCTGTGGTTACTGAGAATTTTCTGCAATTCTCGTTTTCCCCTTTCTCCAACTTCTCTGCACTGCTATTTATGCCACACACAAAAGTCTTGGTCTGCAACCATAGCTTAGTACCGAGACAGCGCCGACATGTAGAATGTGTGATACCTGGGGATTTGCAGCCATACTCATCGGTGCGTCCTCGTCCTTTCCAAGTTCCAGCTCGCTGAGAACGTGCAATTGTCTGTCATCAGATACACGGAATAGTCTCTAGTCGAGATAGGTGAATGAACGCATGGCGGCGAGCAGAAGGCATACCAATTTATTCTTTATTCCTGACCTTGAGGCGCCGCCTCCGCCGCCGACGAGGACTTGGTCGTCAGCGATGAATGCACATGAATAAACCGGAAAAGCAGGGAAAGGATGTGCAGTGTGTTGTGCGCGCATGGTGCTTACGATGACGAACGACTCGCGACTGGCCTGGCATATGAGCGAACACGCGTGGGAAATACCTTCCCCGATGGCATTCATGTACACGAGTCAAGCCGGCAGCGTCTCTTTGCACCCTCCGTTGGTGCGGGCGTCGATTTACCGACCTTGAAGCAGATTTTCCATGTTCTGGGGCCCTATGGACGATCCCGGAATTACCTTACCCCACCTCACCCCTCAAACCGTCGTCGGTATCAGCGTGGCCATCGCCGGCAATATGCTCATATCCTTGGCTCTCAACCTCCAAAAACTTGCCCATCTAAGACTTGACCACGAGCGTGAAGGTAGTCCACAGGATGTTGAAAGGGAGAGCGGACCTCCAAGGCGCGACCCGAATGCAAAACACACCACCCGTCCAGACACTCCCTCTCGTCTCGGTGCAGCCCCGCAGACCTTGGAAGAGAACCAACAGTTCGAGACACGGCCGCTCCTTCCTCGATCCCTCAGTCAACCCCTTCCATCATCCTATGGTTTGAGCCATCATAGCATTCCAGTCGCTGGAGATGATACCAGGAGCCAGAAAAGCAGCATCGCTGCCCTATCCAGGCGGCGGCAACGGAAACATACCTTCGTTTCACGGTTTCTCCCTCTGCCGTCGACACCTTGGGGTAATTCTTCGGCTTCGTCAAGCTCTCGCCCAGATCACTCGGGTAGCTTAGCGATACCGATCATGGGCGAATATCCGCAACAAAACACACAATGGAGCCATCAAGACAATGGCAAAACTTCTTCCCCGGACACGCTCAAAGACGGAAAAGAAAGCGATTACCTACGTTCGAGGCTATGGTTTGTTACTGATGTATCGTTAAATCTTTGATTCAACTCGTCCTAGGTGGTTGGGTTTTGTTCTGATGAACATCGGTGAGACCGGGAACTTTATTTCTTATGCATTCGCACCTGCTTCGCTGGTTGCACCACTTGGAACGGTGAGATGTTTAGCTTCTTTCATGGCATGCATCCTCTTAAATCTCCGTCTAGTTTGCGTTGGTTGCAAACTGCTTTTTCGCACCTTTGCTTTTAAACGAGCACTTCCGTCTGGCAAGTAGATTTAGCACAACCCAGGAACGGGGTTCTTAATGGATACACAGCGTGACGTATTCGGAATCCTACTCGCCATCATCGGGGCGACAACTGTGGTGCTTTCCTCTCCATCATCGGGTGATGCACCACCCGTGCTGACCCCCGAAGCCTTGATTGAGGCCATATCCCAACGTCCTTTTGTGATATTTTCAATCATGTACTTGGTGTCTGCCATCATCCTTGGCGGTCTTAGTGAAGGTAGCATGGGGAAGCGCACAGTGGTGATCGATATTGGCTTATGTGCCATCTTTGGTAGAGTATCGTGAACTTGTGTTGATGTAACTGTGGGCTAATATCTTTGGCAGGTGGGTTTACGGTGCTGGCGACCAAAGCCATCTCCACTCTTTTGACAAAGGAATGGGTCAAGATGATGGCAGAATGGATTACATACCCCATCTTAGCAGTCAGTTCCAGCCACTCTACGTGTGCACCTTGCACTAATGACGCAATGCAGGTGCTTGTCCTCACAGGTGTGCTTCAGATCCGATATCTCAATCGAGCGTTGAAGCGGTTCGACTCCAAAATCGTCATTCCCACTCAATTTGTATTTTTCACGCTGTCTGCCGTTATCGGATCTGCGGTCCTTTATGGCGATTTCCGAAGGGCCTCATTCCACGAAATGCTGACATTTTTGTATGGCTGTGCAGCTACGTTTGCAGGCGTGTTCGTGATTGCGAGCGGCCCAAACGGAAATATGAGCGAATCGGTACGTGATGAGGAACGGCATGATGCAGGAGGCAGATGGGTGGCCACCTCGAGGATCGATGGGGTTGGCTCGCTGGAAACGCAAAGCCATCCAGCTCAAGGGACGCAGGGAACGGGCGCACGCGAAATCCCAGCGCTCAGGCACAAGCCAAGCACGATAAGTCTGGTGGGATACACGCCTGTTCAAAGCTTTCTGCTGGCGCACACACCACCAAGGGATCGAGTAGCACGCCGGGGAAGAGAGAGGGAAGGTCGATGACCTCACACATATGCACATGCAATCGGAGCCCGTCTGTATGATAGTCTTATGCTGCTTACTTAATACACACGCATCACGTTTTCTGCATGTTTCCAAAAAAGGGATAGAGGCGAGAAACGGCCGTATGACGTCAGGCAGCGGAGCTCCAACAGGTTGCAATGAATGACAAAAAGGACGTGCGGTCCCCCAGATTCTGGACCCCCCCCCCCCTCACACCTCCCCCCCACTCTCTGCTTCCTCATCGTCGCAGACAGCGCAGACAATGCCCACCGTCGTGGCCGCCTTCAAGAGTGCGTCCATCCCTCTCCCGTTTCCAGGGCCGCAATCTAACTCCGACCTCATCTTCCACGTTGCCCAGATCTCATCCGCAAACATCAAAATCATCGTCAACCCGACCTGGACGCGGAGGACGACGCAAAGTCTCACACAACTATCAAACAGCAACAATCCCATCGCGCCGAGTCTCCGATATCTGCCACAGAGCAGCCCACCCAATCTCACCCTTCTCCCGAAGCCAATACCAAAGAAGAGATGGCCGTAGCATCAGATGGGCGTCATCCAAAGTCAAATCTGCCCACCTACAAAGGGCTTGAAAACTTCAAGCTCGTAGTCCAGATGGGAGAGTTAGTATATACCGCATACTGATCCGATGGACTGAATCAACATTGTTGTTTCAGTGGTGCTTTCTCAAACGTCTACAAGGCGATCGACCTTTCGACCGGCGAGAAAGTGGCTGGTGAGTACATCAGTGTTACGATCGATTCACTTGAGCCTAAATATGTTGCTTAGTCAAAGTAGTTCGTAAGCACGAACTCAACGCATCGCAGGTAAGTACCCATGCCCGAGATCGGTCTCCAGTAGTTCATATTACTCCACCATCTTCCCTTCCGCTACCCTTCCCGGTCCTTGCCCATATCGTCCCTCTGTAAGGCCGGCGAAAAATATCTCAGCCCTCAGTTTAAGAAAAAGCCGCGCGTCACAGAGGTGACATCTATCTTTCTGTTCCAAATATGTTATTGTGACACTAATCATCCTTTCTTTTGTCTTAAAGCGTGCAAACATCCTTAAAGGTGTGTTTTATTCGCCGGGGATGACAATGAATTCTCACTCGCTTGCAGAGGTTCAAATAATGCGTGGTATTGACCACCCGTCGATAGTCAAGCTAATCTCGTTCTCTGAATCGACGGATTATTATTTTCTTGTTCTCGAACGTAAGTGGTTGTACTCTACCAGTTTGGGTGTTGGCTTATCTATACTGTAGTCATGGAGGGAGGGGAATTGTTCCACCAGATTGTTAAACTCACTTACTTCAGCGAAAACCTCGCGAGGCACGTCATTCTTCAAGTTGCCCAGGGCATCCGACATTTACACGAAGAGCGCGGCGTGGTTCATCGGTGAGCCCTTCCCAGAAAATGACGTTTTCTTTAATGTTAAATTTTCGGTTGCACAGCGATATAAAGCCGGAGAATCTGCTATTCGAACGAATACCCATGATTCCCTCAAAGACAATCATACGTCGTCCGTATGACGAGGAAAAGGAAGATGAGGGTGAATTCATCCCCGGAATCGGAGGCGGAGGCATCGGGCGAGTCAAGATCGCTGATTTCGGCTTATCGAAAGTAGTGTGGAACGAGGAAACTATGACGCCTTGCGGGACCGTTGGCTATACTGCCCCCGAAATTGTCAAAGATGAACGTTACTCCAAAAGCGTCGACATGTGGGCACTTGGTTGTGTTCTCTACACACTCCTTTGCGGATTCCCTCCTTTCTATGATGAGAGCATCACCGTGCTGACAGAGAAAGTTGCCCGCGGCTATTATACGTTTTTGAGCCCTTTCTGGGATCATATCAGTAGTTCAGGTATTTTTAGAGTTTTCGCATGTGTGATCTTCGATCTTACTGCATTCCTAGCCAAGGACCTCATAGGGCACCTGCTCTGTGTGGATCCAGCTCAACGATATACCATAGATGAATTTCTGGCGCATCCTTGGTGTGACACAGCCCCTGTTCCACTAGCTCCGCCATCTCCCAACACTTATGCCCGAACACCACCACTGGACTCGCCCCTCTTGACTGCCGCGCATGGTGGAATCGAGTCGGCACGCTCCCCTGGGTTGGCAACTTTGAAAGAAGCCTTCGACATCACGTATGCAGTACACCGAATGGAGGAAGAAGGAGCACGTCGCCGCGCCTATAACGGACGGGGCGGTGCGGGTGTAAGAGGATTTTTGCATGGACTTAACGAGGATGATGAAGATGGTGATGTGGACGACGAAAGCATACTTAACGAGGCTCACCGTCGACGAGGCCAACCTAATGGCGGAGCTCCCATAGAAATCACGGCGACTGCAACACGAAAGCTGAACGTTCCCGGTGGCATGTCACACATGAATGTCGTTCCGGAGAAGAATATATGGGACGGACGAGCCGGACCCCGCGATCGTGGTCGTCGTGCAGGAGGTCCGAAGGGTTTTGAGTTGGATATAGACAACGCAACGCTGCTGGGCCGCCGCAACAAGAGGACTGAACCGAAGGTTGTGAAGTCGATAGCGCAGAATATCATCCCTCCAGGAAGCCCGATGCGTATCGAGTAGGCATTTGTCTCTCTGCCCTTCATCTCTGCTCTTCAATCGATATCATTTTTCCTGCTCATTCGTCGGTCATATTCATTTTGCCGCCGACAGTTCATCCCCACTTCCCCTGTCTATGTGATTATCGTCACATTAATCATCACAATCTGGACTCCATAAGAGGGCTGCGTACCTCTCCATTCCATGCACATCTCTCTCGCTTGCATGCCATACTCTCATCCATCGGGAGAGCTAACTATGCGTAGATCAATGTGACTAAGGATACGATCTTTGCGACCAGGAGTACTCTACCCTAATATCACTGTTGTATGTTGTACCCATAGTACAGTGCCAGAGCTTTTGTACACCCTGTTTCACACTTCAAAAATTGTACGCTGATAGCGAGGGTAAGCGCAAATACATGTACATGTGCGATGTCTTTATTACGATGCATTCTTAGTCCTCTACAACGAGTATAGAAGCACCCCCGTCTTTTGTGACTCGACGACGTGTTTTCATCAGTATGTAGCGTCTTCCAAACTGGTTCAATTTCGGAATTTGATTGGAAGCGACGGCCCTCTGCGTTCCTTGAGTAGTAGACACTTGCGGGCCATCCGGAAATACACCGAAGCCAGACGGTGCAAGTACAATTGCCTCACCAGTCTGCACAATATCGTTAATTTACGCGTCAGAAAAGCACCCTTGCATATGGAGTTTCACCTCAAGTCTGACAACACGATCAAATGCGTCTTCCGTAGAGATGTCGGCGGATACGTGTTTTGCCAAGTGTTCCCACCAAGATGGGGAGGAAAATCGATGTAAGATGGCCACGGTACAGAGATCGAGAAGTACGGGGGGTACCACAGTCGGTTCTAGGGGATGAGCCGTCAAGAGGCGATTTGGATTGGAAAAACGGAACGCTTGCCCTGCGTGCTGATAATCAAACGCATAGCGAGATGCCGTTGCTCACGCGCAAGTGTCAACAGGCATTTCGTGAGTCCTGCTACGGTCTTGTGTGGAGACAGATACTAGAGACAGGGAGGTTTCGTGAGCGACGAGTAGGGGCTCTTTCATGACCACCTACCTTGTGCGCTTCATCCACTACAAGCACCTTCCCAGTTCCGACTTCCGCCCTAACAAATAGGCGAGTGATGATCTCGAACAACCCACATGCCGAGGCGGGATCAATGAAAGGGTCAGAAAGATCAACAATGGTAAGCTGTCCCGCTGCAAATCGGTTGGCTTGCGGACTGGAGCTGACGCGGGTGTCCAGGAAAGACGTGAGCAAAGCCATGCGTTGCTGAAGCCCAGCCAGTTGAGCTGGGTTGAATGACTCTTTCTTGTCTTCTAGTCGTTTCATGAATTCGTCATAACGAAAATCTTCACCGAGATCTCTAAGAATAGACTGCGACCAATCAGCTTCGACGACAAACGGAACACCATATCCACTTACGAGGACACCTTGAATGTAGAGCGGAGCGGATTCAGAAGACCCAACTGCCATCATCGACAAGAATGCTTGAGCGTCGAGCTCGTCCTTTTTGAAGAGAAGTGGTTCAACCGTCACCCGCTCCCCAAGAGGGGCATAAACGGCTGTCATCGTTTTGAGCGAGGACCGCGAGACATAGACCTTGACTCTTGGAGTGTGCACCGGGGGCATATCAGACAATGCTACCCAAGCGGCTTCGCTTGGCCTCGCATTCGGCCCACCTTCACCAAAGTGAAGAACGAGGCCCGAAAGTGGCCTTTGCAAGAAACCAAGAGGGCGCATGTTCGAAATAAACATGCTCTCCAACAAGATCGAAACAGTATGGGATTTCCCAGACCCCTGCACTCCACATACAACTGCGGAGAATGGGGCGTTCTATAATCCGAGAAATGTTGAGTTTTTGAATATAAATAGAGATTGTCCTCACCGTGTTGATGTATAGACGCGGGTCTGTTGGGGTGTAACCCTGAGATCTATTGCTACACAAAATGAAGTAAATCAGACAAGAACTTGAAACCTTGAGCTCGCATACAATATAGTCAATATGCGTCCCAAAACACCGTACTGCGTCATAGTATCACGGTATCCCGCAGCAACATAGGCATCGCGGGTGATTATAGGGGCGGTTCGAAGTTCATGGTCCTTGCTGCGCCCTTTGTCGCTTACACCGTCATGCAAAAGGGCAAGTTCCTCCTGAAATGTGCGTATTAAAAGGACGTATTCACATGAACATTTCCAACGCGCACGTAGACAGTTCCCGAATCCGATGGGAGAGAGGATACAGTGGCGTTCGCATTGTTTCCTAAGTTCTGGAAATAATAAGATCAATGCGAAAATAGTTGTCAGCCAGCCAAATCGCAATGGATGACGAGGGGAGACGTACGGATGACAAAGGATGGGCAATACTCTTTGGAATAGCCATTTCTATGGGTGTCGCTGAGTTTGTGGCGGGTGTTCTAGACGATAGCTAAATCAACTCATTAATATAAGAAGGCGGGAGCGAGGAGAATCCCTCGCCATTGCCGCCTCTGCCGGAGAAGGAGATAGATATTTAATAGATCTGGGACTTGATTCCCCGTTGTAACTACCGCTTGCAGATGTCGAAGATGGAACGTTGCCGTTCTGCAAATGAATTGGAGATACACAGCTGATTGTGGCGATGTGTAAATACCTGAGAAAGGTACAAATGAGACGTGTTTTGCTGAGAATCCAACGCAGAACGTATGGTAGTGTGGGATAGCGAGCGCGTAGGAGATAACAGTTGGGACTTGCCCGTTTGATGTTTTGTCTGTCCTGAACTCGCCGAGAGTGATGTAATCTCCTTGCTTGCCGCTGCGTTCATGAGAATGGTAACAGCAGACGGACGGCGACCTGTAAGTTGAAGAAGAGACCGTGGCAACAGGCGTGTAAGGCTGGGACAATGGTCTCTTTATACCTGTACGACACGATGCGATAGGAGCTCAGCGAGGCGCAAGCTGTAAAAACGCGACGTCCTCGTTGGTCTCCTATCGTGGAGAAACGATAAGATCAGATTGTTTTTGTCAAGGCCTGTGACTGCATGGTGGCCGTTCCTTGTGTGAAGTCATTACGACGACTTGGTACGAGTCGTCGCGGACTCGAAATTACTTGGACGAAACCATACACCAACCCAATGCCTGCCTTGTTCGACGTTCCCGGCTGGTCCGTGCCATCCACCCCAGTCTCTGCTCAACGCAAGTCGAAGAAGCGCAAGCGCGCTGCCAATTCAGAAGAGCAGGAACTGCTCCGCACGGCCCAGGCCAACCTTGACAAACTGATCGACTCTCTCGGCGGCGGCGATGCCCCCAGTGACAGCGTAGGCAAGGGACCATCGAAGAAAAAGAGCAAGGCAAACATTAACAAGCCTACGTCCCGGCCATCTGACTCTGAGCGTGAAGATGGCCCTCATTCCGCAGGAAGAACACGCAGTCGGACGAAAACTTTAGCACCTACGCCCACTACTTCGAACAAAGCCGCTTTACCAAGGAGGAATGCAAAGAAGAAAAACGCGGAGCATGTGGCTCAGCCTGCGAAAACATCGGAACATCCTACCGCTGTTCAGGACAAGGTTGGACTAACACCACTTCAGCAAAGTTTTCGAGACAGTTTGGGTGGGGCCCGCTTTAGGTTTGCCCTCGAGCTTTGTGGGGATGCTATTAGGTTAACCTGTTCGACGGCTTAGACTGTTGAATGAAACGTTGTACAAGTCAAGTAGTCTTGAAGCAGTCAAAATGATGAAGGAAGATCCCAAAACTTTCGAGGACGTTAGTGTGAACGATTATGACCCCATCGCAAACTCACTCATGTGCAGTACCATACTGGCTTCAGACGTCAAGTGCAATCTTGGCCATCAAAT
>JBBPLP010000024.1:87450-101727 GCA_038089875.1 Fistulinella prunicolor | reverse complement strand
GACGCAGTGGACGAAAAGTTGTGGGGAGATGGGAAAGAAGACGATGATAGGAAAGGCGACGACGAACTGCAGAATGACAGGTCACAGGCGGATCAGCGAGAAAACTCGGATGTCGTAGCGAAGGAAAGAAAGGGGGGCAAAGAAAGGAAAGATGAAAAGAAAGCAGAGGATACGAAAGAGGAAGGGCAACGAGACGAGAGGGACGCGGAGGAAGAGGTCAGTGCAGACGAAGAGAATACTCCAGAGGAAATGGAACCGCCCAATGCCTCTGGCGCCCCTATGGATCAACACATCCCAGATGCCGATACCCTTGATCTCCCCGAGGACATGCATCTCGACGAGGATCAGAACAAGCAGAACAATTGCGGAGATGACCTTGAGCTGGAAGACATCAGCGACGAGGAACATGTGTTGGAAGATCAGATGGCCGAGGATGTAGGCGAGGAGCAGGAAAGAGGTCGCACTCCCAACGATGATCCAATGTCTGTCGAGCCTCAGGATATCGAACAACCACCACCTCGAGCCCTGGATGAAAGCAACCCGGATGAGGAGGAGAACGAGAACAATGCTGTTGCTCAGCCCGATCTCACCGTTGGTGATGGAGATGCTGGGATGACCGAGAATGAACCACAATCTAGTGACAGTGCCCAGGAGGGGCAACAAGGTTCTGCTTCCATGCAAGTCGAGGTGGACATTGATGGGGGCAAGAGCTCCAATGAACCCGAGCCCGAAAAACAACAGTATGTCTTCAACGTCATTGATCATTTAATCACATTGTGTAACGACTATTCCAGGCCTCGCGACACTACTGAAAACCGACCTCAACCTATGCCTTCCCTGGAATCCGGCACTCAACCTCAGCCTTTAGACTCTACTTCCGCTGCTGAAGGCATACAGCGCGGTGCCGCCCACGCTCATCCACCACCTCTCGCTCCATCCCCTAACCCTCTGCGATCCCTCGGGGATGCACTTAAAGAAGTGCAACAACGTCTTGATGAAATTTTTGGACAAGCTGACCAACCACAGCCATTGCCAGTTCCCCAGCATGGAGACGCAGAGCAGGTTCAATATGCCCATCAGGAAGACGCACCAGAGAACGATGACATGCAGGCACTCGGCCCTGCGGGCGAGGAGCAAGTTGCAAAATTGAGAGAGCTCAGGTTGGTTGATGAAGGAAACGAGGAAGCAAATACCGATGCAATGGAGATCGACGAGCCCGACTCCTGGGACAGAAAACAGGATTTGAAGGAGGCAAAGGATGTGGCAATGGAGAGGTTGGAAGCCGAGAAAACAGCTGAACGTCGTGCTGCTGACATCGAGAGCGCCGTTGTACACACAGAAGGGGATGGTGGCGTCACGGATACCCAATCCCATCGTCTTCCTGACCCTTCCGCACCCAAAGCCGAGGACGACAAGGAACCAGAACCAGAGACCTCCACCGAGCTTGTTCTCAGTGCCTTGACAAATCACGCATCAAACCCCACCCCTGCCTCTGCCTCGCATCTTTGGGCTCTCTATACGACATTGACTGCCTCTCTCTCGTTGGCGCTCTGCGAAACCCTCCGCCTCATCCTGGCTCCTACTCTTGCAACACGCCTGCGAGGAGACTTCCGGAGTGGCAAAAGACTCAACATGAGGAGGGTCGTGGCTTGGGTGGCGAGCGAGTACACCAAAGACAGGATCTGGATGCGAAGAGTGAAACCGAGCGGACGGGAGTATCAGATCCTCTTGGCCGTCGACGACTCTGCCTCCATGCGCAACGGCGGCGGCGCAGTTCATCTGGCATATCAAACGGTCGTGTTGGTCGTCCAAGCGCTCGGGAAGCTCGAGGTGGGGGAGGTAGGCGTGGCAAGGTTTGGAGAGGGATGGGAGCTTATTCGCGGGTTCGGCGCGGACGCGTCAGGCGCCAAAGACTGGGGATCCTCCCCGACCGAGGGCGGTCGCGTCCTGAACGCGTTCACGTTCTCTCAACCACGTACAGACGTCGCCGCTTTCCTCGAAGGTTCTCTGTCCGTACTCGAAGCTGCGCGGGAGCGTTCGGGCAGCACGAGCGGTAAGGAGCTCTGGCAGCTCGAGATCATCATTTCGGACGGGATCTGTCAGGATCACGAAAGGTTGAGAAGGATATTGAGGAAGGCGAGAGAAATGAGAGTGTTGGTGGTGTTTATCGTCATCGATGCGCTCAACCATGCGCCGCCTGCCACCTCCGGGGCCGCAGCCACTTCTTCCACGTCAAGCGAGAATCAATCTTCCATTCTGACGCTCTCGCAAGTCTCCTACAAGCCTTCACCCACTACTGGCGTGATGGAACTCACGATGGAACGTTACTTGGACACTTTCCCTTTCGAGTATTATGTCGTGCTTCGTGATGTGGAAGCATTACCAAGGGTCCTGGCAGACACGCTGAGGGAGTTCTTCGAGAGAGTGAACGAGGAATAGATAATGAAGATGGCCATTTACATGCTTTCACTTGTATTCTGATGCAATTCAATTCAAGCGTATCATTAGATCTATGCGGTGGATGGTCTAGGCTCCATCCATTCACCAAGAAGAAAATGCTATTACACCTCACAACTCAACATACTTGTCCCAAAAGCCAATTGTCCCGTTGTTCGGCACCGCCCATTCCTCGATGTCGAGTAATCGCATGATGAGGTTATACAGCTCGACGTTTGCGAACCCAGGAATGATATAGGTGCCGTCAATCACCGAGTGCCAAGCAGTGGATTGGATATCGGATGAATAGAGCTTGGCACCATGGGAGAAGGGGCCATGGGCAACGAACACTGCTTGCATGGAATATTCATTGTTGTCGTAGCCATGGTTCTTTGTCGAACGAGTGAGGTCAACGCAGGGATTGACGGTGAACAAGGAACTTACACCGATGCTCATGCCGTTTTCACCCAGTTGCTTGCTTGTTAGCGCACACCCGAACTCCGGCACCACCCAAATAGGGGCGATCCGTTCGTTTGCGGAAAAGTGATAGCGTGGAGGCATTGGTGCTGCTTCCTCAAGATACCCTATACAAGAATAATTAAACAACTTTGAGGTCTGAAGAGTGGCAATGCATGTACATACCACCAGTGTATGACTCCGCTGTGTACACTTGGAACTTGCCGCTGTATTGTGGTTCCTTGGATGCATGAACGAGTTTCTCCAGAATAACTCGTTCGTCTGTTCCTTCCGAGAAGCGAAGTCCGAAGGAGGGCCATCCGTCATGGTACGTAACGTTGTTCCATGTGTCGCCTATTCGGTTAGAGAATCAGAATCAACTAATCCTTGTAGTGAGGGGGGAAGAAACGTACCAAGGATGTCGTCTTCATCCAGGTAAATCCACTCAACCTCGCTGGTATCACCCATGCCGTGGTCACTGACAAAGATCACATCTACTATTTGAGAGAGGTTACGCGCAAGGAGCGAATGGTGAAGATCACGAGCAAAAACGTCGATATCCGCGAGTGTTTCCTGCAAGGACGAGGATTGAGATAGGGCAATGCACGCACACGTCAAAGGACTCACGTTCACCAGGGCAGACATGGGCCCAGTCGCATGCCCAGCTTGATCCAATGATGGTTCATATGCTATCCTCTGATGAGTAACCGTCGAGATCCACTACCAGGACAACTTACTCAGAATGAGCTCCGGTCTCTTTTCTACATCCTCGATGTCCACCCATGCCAGTATCTGATCCAACTTTTCCTGAAGGGGTACCTTATCGCGCCAAGGAACAAAGTAAGTTGGAGAGACTCCTGAGCGTGTCGTAGCAGGGCCTGGCCTGTAGGGTCATGCATACAGACGCTATGCGAGAGCATACATAAAGAAGAACGTACCACATCTGATTTGCGGTAACGACGCCCGCACGTTCGGCCGTCTCCCACATCTATCACGTCGGTTCATGAACACAGTTACATGTGAAGAACAATGCAGCTCACTGGTTCACCTAACCACCACTGAGACAGGAACATGGACTCTGCGCGGTTGTACCAGAACTCTGTCTTGGTTACGGGATCCCAAAAGTTCTATGACATGACGTTGTGAGTGATTGTCAGTTAACGGTATGTTGGACCCACATTAGCGATGATGCCGTGCGACTCGGCGTACAAGCCAGTCCTGTAGCATTGATTTTAGACTCGGGTGGCAACAGATGACTAGAAGTGGCGTACATTAAGGCCCAGTGGTTCCTAGGCGTCAAGTCATCAGCTGCCCGGACGACCTGGCGTCAAACGGGATTGACACTCACGGGAAAGTCAATGTCTGGCAGACCAACTTAGCAATAGCAAAGTGTAAAGATGGTCGACTTACTGGGAAGACAGGCTGCATATACTTTGCTCTCAATCCCTGCTCGCTGATATCTAACAAATGGGGAGTCAAGCCACGGTCGAGGTAGCTCGCGCTGTCGTGAATGAGGACGTGCCCCAGGTTGACTTGAACGACCCACTTACCTGAGCCCATCGATAGAAATGAGAACGACGGTCCTCTTGAACTCATGGGTCCCATTAGAGAACCGCACGGTGTCGCTCGCGGGTGGTTTGGACCTTCGCGCGTTCCAGTATGCAGCGCCGCTGATACAAAGCACGACCAGAATTTTGAGGGAAACGAGGGAGGCTAACACCTTCCAGGCGGCGTACTTGGCCGGTGGTGTTGGCGGCTGGACCTCGACCTGTTCGTCCTCTAGCAGCGGTCGCTCCTCGTCGCCGTTGGGAACCATTGGAGAGGCTTACAAAGCGCCAGCCGACAACCCAAACAGGGTAACACTCTATCTGTGGCTGTGCTTAATTTTGACTGCCCTCCACGTCGATGGACTTGGACTAGCACAATGTCTTCCTTCCCCACAGGCCTCGTCGCATTCATTCGCGCGCAAATCACCTACGTTAAACTATGGCTAATATATTTACTGCTCGATATCCTCGCCACCGGACCCATACCGAGACACATCGCGCTTGAAATGGATGGAAACAGGAGATATGCCAGAAAGTTGGGCAAGGAAGGGAGAGAGGGCCATCCGGATGGGTTCAAGAATTTGCTTTGGGTATGTCGCAAACTAGGACGATTTCCATTCTCATGCGTTCCGGGCTAGGTCCTAGAGCTCTGCCTGCGCCTACGTATACATTGCGTCACCGTGTACGCGTTTGCAATCGAGAACTTCAAGCGACCCAAAGAGGAGGTGGATACGATCATGAAGCTTGCCGAGGAGAAGCTTGTTGAGATGGCACAGCACGGGTGCGTTCGTCTTATTCTTACTCGACGAGGTTTCCTCATGCATTTGTGGCGAAGTGAGATCCTCGATCGATATGGTGTGCGCGTGAACGTGCTAGGAAGACGGGAACTCTTCCCTCCGAGCATGCAGATAGCCATAGAAAAAGCAGAGAACATGACTCGGCATAATAGCAGGTGCGTTCTGTCTTGTGTTTTTACGACGCGTTCCGATAGCCAACGTGACAGCGCGATTCTCAATGTCTGCGCACCTTACGCGTCGCAAGACGAGATCACGACGGCCGTCGAGAGTGTCATCCAAGAAGCCCTCGACGCTGGTGATTTGGATGGCAGGTGAGCACGCTCGGAGGGAATTGGATTTCGTCCACCTCTGACTGGATCATGTCGCTCAGCACGATTACCGAAGATACCATCAACTCGCATCTATCGACCTCCCTTGTAGGCAGTCCTCCGCTCGACATCTTTGTGCGTACGAGCGGGGTGAAACGGCTAAGCGGGTTCTTGACTTGGCAGGTAAGTTGGCTACGTGTCTGCAGCCCCGAACATGTCTGCTCACCCAACGACTTGCGGACTATTAGTGCTCTGAAGACACACAGATACACATGGTGGACTCATATTGGCCTGAATTTGGTCTCTTTGACCTCGTTCCTATATTACTTCAGTACCAACGAAAAGTGTGGGCAAGGACACGATAATTCTATATAATTACGGCTGCGCATTACGTAACAGTCGCTTCTAGCTTGTATCTGCGCCGTCGTGAGCGACAACGTCGACTGAAACGCAACGATGTCCATGCTCGACAAGTTCAAGCAAGGCGCTCAACGAGCAGGCATACAAGCCTCTGCGCTGGTCAAAGAAGGTTCTTCCCGTGTCGCCTCTGGCTCGCGCGATTTCGTACAAGGGTTCACACTCCCCGGCGAGGCAGAGAAGGCAGCCAAGATCCTGGCCAGTTTCCTCGGTCAGTCCCGTTCGCCCGACTTTCAGAGATCCGTCTGACCACGGAACGACACAGCCGATCCTCACAACCCCGAGTCTGCACTCAACTCCATCCCCAAAGCCGTCCTACAGCACGCACGAGGTACGTCCGACGCTCCACTTCCACCCACCTCACCCTCACCTTCGCACCCCTAGGTCTCGCCGTCTTCCAAGTGATCAAAGCCGGCTTCATGTTCTCGGGGAAAGCAGGCTCCGGTCTCGTCATCGCCCGGCTCCCAGACGGCTCCTGGTCCGCCCCCTCCTGCATCGCCACAGGCGGTCTCGGATGGGGCCTCCAGATCGGCGCCGACATCACCGACTTTGTCATCGTCCTCAACTCGGAAGACGCCGTACGCGCGTTCTCCGTCGGCGGGAACCTCACCATCGGTGGCAACGTCAGCGTCGCGGCAGGACCTATCGGTACCGGGGGGAGCGTACAAGCCAGCTTGGCGCATCCCGCCAGCATGTTTTCGTATTCGAAGAGTAAAGGTGGGTAGACGTCGTTGACTCGATGGACGGCTGAACGAACGTGGTTAGGTCTCTTTGCGGGCGTGTCGCTCGAGGGTACCGCCTTGATCGAGCGCAAGGATGCGAATCGCGACTTTTATGGGTCTTCCGTGCCAGCGCGTGATATCCTTGGAGGGCGGGTTCCCCCGCCCGAAGTGGCCTCGAGACTTTATGAGATCATCGAAGCCGCAGAGGGTTTAGACGAGTCAGGCGTCCCTGATGCTGCATACTACCCCGGCGCGATGAACCAACATATCCCGGCCACAGGACATCAGACCGTGTTTGATTCCGAGGGCCACTAGTCGAGGAATGCGGTGCGACATAATAATGATATTCATGACGGCCACTTTTCCACTTTTTCGTTGTAACTTGCCTACTAGTAACGCTGAAATATATTCTTGATATCTGGTCTTTGTTTATTTCAAGATCCGTTTCCGTGCCAAGATCTGGCTCCTCTCAGCAGGTCGTACATACATGTGGTTAATTCATGCCGGACCATGCAACTACTCCACCTAGGCGCTCAGTGCCATACATCATTCAGGGTCTGGGCACCGGACGCCGCTGTCGTGAATGCATTGTTTGGATCCGACTCCCACGTTACCTGACCGTTGTCGATGCTGATATATTTGTACTGGATCGCAGTATTCGCAGGCAGGTTCACCGTTGCTGGCGACGGCGGCGCAACGCTGAAATTAGCCAAAGTCTAGAACGGAACAAGGGTGCAACATACTGCTCCAGATGGGGTAGTTGGCAGACGACAAGAGAATAGGGTTTGACGTGCCCCAGTTTGTGAGGGCGCTCACTGATCCACTAAGGTATATGCTCTCTATTATGTCATGAACATCATTCCAATCATGAAAGCGGCGATCACGCACCTCCCAGGACGGTGGTCGCATTCACATTGAATTCGACCGAGACCGTCGGGGCGCTGCTTGTAGCACATGAACTCGAGACGGACAGTCCCTTTGCACCCCAACTTGCCGAGGTCTGTCCTGCGCGTGCTGCAAAGGCCGTCAGTGCAGATGCGTAGCTCCATGTGAGGTCGATGGCGCTCAGTGGGGTGCCGCTGCTCCTGCTGTATTGCTCCGAGAGGGCGCCGCCGGAAGGGGTGTACTGTGCGGCGATGGCTATGAATCCGTCTGCAAAGGTCTTGATGGCGCTGGTGAGGGAAGTAAAGGTCGAGGAGGAAGAGGGATAAGTGCCAATGGTCAGCGAAGTGTCGAATTGCTGGAAAAAGCCGAGAGAGGTCGAGGTGACGGTCAGAGAGCCTTGATTCTGCCAGACGACGAGGGCATCGTAGAGCTGCTCAGCAACTGCAAACGTGGTCAGATACCACGGCTGGAGGGACATGTCAGAGATCAGGGATTGGGAGGTGTGATGGGCACTCACGTTCCCGCCTTGGTAGACGTCCTCGGGATATCGACCGGTAGCCACTGCGGCGTTGGCAGGGATGCCCGAGTTTAACGAATAGATGTAGCGGAACGCATCGACATAGGTCTTGAGGTTGGAGAGCGCGATGTCGGAACAGGGCTGGAAGGTGGTGGCATCACAGCCTGCGTCGACGTCAAAGGTGTGTATGGAAGCGAGGACGGTGTTTGCATCGATGCCAGAGCGACCGCCTCCGGTGTTGGCGGTCATGAATCCAGGCGAGGGTGTCCAATAAGACTATGATCGGGAGATTGATCGGCATGGTCAACGGGAGGAAGAGGAAAGGCTTGCCTGGAGGAAGCAGAGGACATTGTCTGCCTGAGTGGTGTACTCGGATGCCAGGGATGTCTGGCCGATGGCGGTAGCGAAAGCGGCCCCCTGACGCAAGGCGCGATGTTGTACGGCAGTGGTGAAGAAGGAGGAAGAGTCGATCTCTTCCCAGAGGTCAAAGGTGGACTGGTTCCAGTTGTCGGCGACGTAATCGAGGTCGAGCTGGATGACGGGCCAGAGGGTGTCGGTAGCGTAAGAGGTGTTGTCGTTTGCGATGAGCCAGTTGGCGTAGGTGATGACGGCGGTGGAACGGAGAGCCGGGCCGTCACGCTGAGGACGACCCCACGCACCTGTGAAGGCGGTTTCGTTGATGTAAAATTTGGGTTCGCCGAGGCCGCCGGTGGAGACGGTGCCGCTTGGGTTTGTGACCTGCTGTATGTTTGTCTCTGCTTCGACGAAGGCGTCGATGAGCGAGGCGAGGGAGGCGTCCTGGCCGGAAGTGAACTGGTCGATGAGGGTTTTGAACACGAGGGACGCGTCACGGATCCACGTGTAGAGGTAGTCTGGGTCGGACGTGCTTGGACTGGCGATGACGACGCCGGGCTAGGCCAGTTGGCATGGAGTGAGAGACGGCAGAGGTGGACTCACGTATGCGCCAGAGGCCATGTCGCCGTCGGGGCCTATGTTGGCGAGCATGCCAGCCTGTGCGATGGGCGATTCTGTGGAGACATACGAGTCGACTGCGAAGGCGACGGTGAAGAGGGTGAAGAGCAGCATGCCATGTCGTCGAAGCGGGTGTGTGTTTTTTGGTGGTAGATCACAAGTGACACGGGGAATGCCGAGTGTGGGGATGCATGTGTCGTATGCTCTCTTCCACTGCCATTCGACGACCATGACACGCTTTCTCGTCCTCGTTCTGTTCTTTCTCTTTCATCCCTGCTTAGCCATATCGAACCCCTTCGTCCACTTCTTTCACTCGTTCTCACCCACATCATCCGAGGCAGCCTGGCTCTGGGCGTGGGTCTGGGGCACAGAAAGTTCCGTCTCCGTCATCGACCGCACTCCCCCGCTCACCTTCAACTCTCGCCCCGCCGCATTCGGCCCAGAGTTCGGCGACCCCCTCCTCGGCTATGTCCTCCCGCTCTCCTCCTTCACCTCCCCCTGTCCCTCCACCCTCGTCGACGCGTCAAACTCGGCCTGCCCTCCCCTCTGCCACATCGGTCCACATCACCCCGATCCGAAAGAGTCCTGGATCGCACTCGTACAGCGCGGTCACTGTTCCTTTGTCGACAAGGGGCGTTCTCTCTCTTCTCACATCATCCTCCCTTGATCGTTCATCTAGGTCAGAGAAGCCCAACGTCTCGGCGCAAGAGCCGTCGTGGTCGGCGGCCAAAACCCCGATATCACCGGTCTACCCGATTCCCTCATCAACATGTACAGTAAAGGTCCTCCATCTCCCTTGCTCCAAATCACATCTTGACCTTCCCCCCAGGCGATGCTTCTGACGTCACCATACCATCTACTTATATCACTTACGCTGACTACAACGATCTCCTGCTCTTAATCGACGCTTCCACCACTCGTCACGCTGGCCTCAAGACCCTCTCCCTCCTCATCACGACTCGCTATTCGACTTGGGAATGGTACTCGTACGTCCCCCTCCGCTCTCGTTGACCATCGCCGACACACCCCACCCAGCCCTATATTGACGTTCATCGTGATCCTCATCCTCCCCTCTTGTCTCACCTTCCTCACCCTCCTCATCCATCGCGTCCGCATGGCACGTGCTGCCCAACGCGATCGTGCACCAGAGCATCTCGTCAAAAGTCTCCCTTGGAGAGTTTGGAATGGCACCGCTTGGGAGAAGCACCACGGCGCTTCTCCCGATCCTCATCCTTCCTTGTCTCACACCCCGGACGTCGAGGCAACAGATTCCGGTCCTTCCGGCTCTCGCCACGAGGACCTTCCAATGCCATGGTGCGGCACACAACGCGAATGTGCCATCTGTCTCTCCGAATTCGCCAAAGGCGATCGTGTCCGCGAATTGCCGTGCCATCACATGTTTCATCTCGACGAAGTCGACGCCTGGCTCATCAATCGCAAGAAACTCGTACGTGTCCGTCTGCTCCCAGCCTTGGCTTGCTCATGGCGTGTCCGTCACAGTGCCCCGTCTGCAAGGCGGATGTCACCCAACCTTGGCACCTCGCCCTCGTCCACAAGACATCGAATGCCGACACGACAATGCCTTCGCCACCCACCGAACACACGCCACTTCTCCACGACCAACATGAGGCGTCTTTGCCGAGTTCATGATTCTCTGTATTATTGTATGATAGCGCTGGTATTGGATGGGGAATGATTTTCCTTTGGGACATTGTTGTCTGTTCACGCGACCCTTTTTATGATGCACGAATGATGACTCGACCATGTGATGAAAAAGGCACGTGCATGGAGGATATCTCCGCGACGGGAACAATAAGTGACAGACAAGGTTTTCCATGCCATCTCCGAGGTACGAATGAACTTCTGACGTTCCCCCTTGTGTTATTGTTGTCTAGTCACCACACGCCTGCGACCGGCGGATGACAACCCGTTCTCGCGGCATCCCAACTTGTCCATTCCTATTGTTCATACAACGGTGTAAGTGCACGGCCATTCTACTGAACCGATTCATGTAGTTTCTGGCGGCAGTTCGCCGCGCGCATGTAAAGCTTAAATTTCGCCAAACGTCTTCTCCCCTGAACTTTACCAGAAAACTCCCTCGGCTTCTAGGTATACTCTGGAGCGAAATGCGGGTTATCTATTTCACCCTTACCCATCATGAATGTTCGGAACTAGGCCGGTTTCGGACTTCGCCATTGTCCTGTTATGCGCGTACATAGTGTTGTGTTCATATGAACGACCGACCCAGCATTGAAGACTTTTTGACATATCCTTTGCCTCGATCCCTCTTTGTCTCACCCGTGTTTACAACCTTGTCTGCGTTCCAACAAGCAACCAGAGGCGGTTTAAACCATTGCATCTTTCACGTGTCGTTCCCCCACAGATACCATCGCGCTATCCCTGAATCGCATGGCACCTATCAGCGAAGACCAGTATGACGCTGCGTGCAACGGTGAGCATATCTATACTCGAGACACCGTGAGCGCGTTCTCATGGGATCCATCACGTGGCGAACAGTCAATCAGGGCCCGTTCTCGACAGGCCCTCATAAGAAACGAGACGCTTGCAGATATTACCAGACTGCCAGCTGTAGGCGTGGCGCTGGCTGTCCTTTTGCGCACTTTTCCGTCGCATCGCCAACAGAAAGTAAGTGTCCCAATCTGCTTGCCAGCGTGTACCTTTGGGCTGATCTAGGGTAGCCTCCACGACCCCTTATCCGACATACCAAGCAGAACAAATGTACAGTGAGTCGTGCGCCATGGCACGCGAGACAGGGCGATCTAATCACGGTCAATAGCTTATCATCCTCTCGGACAAACCCCCGTCTATCGCCCTCTTGGCCCCCAAGCACATCCAGTCTTCCTATGGCAACCATACCTTCCCTTTTCACCTTCCTTTGATCCGCGGTACGGACTTGCCTGTCAGGCAGAGACACTACTCGATTACCCAGACGACAAGAGTGACCCGTCTTCCGCCGAATCGTCGTCCGCCGCAACGAGCAGAGACTCTCAGCTTTGCATGGCGCTCGATACAGCATGGTTCGAACGGTCAGAGCTGGGAACCCTCCCGGGCATCGCCAGCCCGCCTGGCAACTTCGGGGTCAATTCGCGACCAGAATATACGAGTTACAGTGGCCCGGCTTTTCCCGCCGTCAAGGCTGAGTATGTATTGGGACACGAACCTGCGACGTCGGGGCCATATCCTGGCTGGGGACCGATGGTTGCTTCGTCTCCGTCCTCGCTTCCGCAGCACGATGACCTGAAGAAGAAACCACTTGCATACAAAAGTATGTCTTTTTTGGAAATCGTGTTCTTCTTTTGACGTCATGTTCCTGTATTTTGTAGCAAAACCGTGCAAATTCTACGCGAAAAATGGTAAATGTACAAGCGGCGAAAGGTGCACGTTGTAAGCACGCTGTTTTCCTGATCCGTCTTCCCTGTCCAACGCGCCCAATTTAGCATCCATGATCCAGAGTCCAAGGGAAATGCGGAAAAATCACCTACAGAGCCAACGCCTGCGACCGATGCGAAGCTCCCTTCAAAGCCACTCGATCAATACGAGGCCTCTCGAGCAAAGGGTTTTTATCCAATAACGTGGCGTGTGATCGGAGGTGGCGTGATGATGGGAGGGCAGAGTGAGTTGCACACGCACCCGATCGCGATTTCATCTTGAACGACGTCCAGGAAAAATCTGTCCCGCGTTTACTGCCGGTCACTGCAAGTATGGGGACGACTGTGCGCTCGCACACGAGACGGAGGTGGAAACGGACCGTGAGTGTGGTGGCGTTCCCTGATGATGGCCGTGATCTGACGAGAGTCGTCTTCAGGCGTCGGTTTTGCCGAGCTCAAGAACGAGGGCGTTCGAAAGGGCGACGGATCGACACCACGTCCTACAAAGAGCACCCATTCGAAACGCGCGCGGTCGAGCTCACAGCGACGCAAGCCCATCAAGGCGTCGCCCCCAGGAACGCAACAGCCAGAAAATTTTCCCTCGACGGTGCCAGATCCACAGCGATCTGATGTGCCTGCTCGTAATGGGATAGAAACGGCTGGGAAAAGGGACAATGAAGTGGTGGTGGTGCCCTGTGTTCGAGATACTCCGACATCGCCAGTGCACAGACGAACGCAGTCATTGTCTATGGTAGTCAGTTCACCGCCACCTCTGGACGCAACACACCCCAATGTACGTTGCTGACTGCATCCGTTTGCTTGGACGCTGACGAGGCCGCAGTATGCAGCAGAGCTTTAGGGTTTCTTCATGCGACTTTTTATACCGTTACGGAGCCTTGGATAATTTTATATGCAATCTTTGTCCTGATAAGACCAGGAGCACGCTAGAATCGCCATGTGTAGCACTTCGACCTTTTTCATGCTCGCCCGTTAGTTTTTTCCTCCCGCTTGTTTTTTTAGTGTGGTCAATGCATTCACCATTGTTGCTGGGATCCACGCATGACTCGTTTCCGATCACCACCACCACACCTCCTCATGGCCACGCTTTGCCTGCATTGCGGGTACAAAAGCGTGTGGTAGACTGACCGTCCGGTCTTGCTGTACCGTTTCCTCTCCTTTTTTTTCCTCCTAGAATGAAAGACCCATATTGCGTCGTCGGCGTGGCCCATCATGATCCCGTAGCGGCATGGTTGCGTCCTGCACCCCCAGAGATGCACGACGCACTGGCGACAGGGGGCCGGCGGCAGGGCGTCATCCACGATGGACACCGCCCACACAGGTTGTCTCTCCTCCTCGCGCTCTGGCACGTTTGCAGCCTCTTCCATCATCCATATGGCGTCGCGGACGTCCCTCCCGTCTTCCACAACGCCAGTCTTTTCTCCGTGACTCTGGGAGGCCCTCTGGATTGCCCCTCCTCGGAATCGTCCTCGCCGTTTCTGGTCCGAGAGCGAACAGCGGCACCGCTAGAAGACGGCGACCCCTGCGAGATGGCGATGGCGATGGCAACACCACTGCGGATCGTCCGACGACTCCCTCGTCGCGTCCTCGCAGGGTCCGCATGCCAGCTGCCAGTGCCAGTGCCAGTGCCAGTGCACTCTGACGCCTCGTCCCAGTCGCACGCGATACACGTTTTTTCCGATCTGACGTCATTCCGGGCCGGCGATGACCACGTCTTGGACTGGCTAGCAGGATGTGACAGCGGCACGCGTCCGAGTTCTCTCCCAGGACATCACCATCTACATCACCATCCTGATCAGGATCAGGATCAATA